>JAVCKS010089692.1:3013-18366 GCA_032273685.1 Pteraster tesselatus | reverse complement strand
ATAGTGCTCTTTTGAACTTAGGATTTGTAGTTGACAGTGTTTCATTGTAAATCAGAAGATGCCGGAACAAGCTGCAAGGCTGGTCACGGAACGCATGCACGGACCGCATCAAGGCCTGGTGAACGCACAGCAACACGTAGTTGCTGTTGTACTGAAACTAAACAAGATTGACATAATACACAATGCTATGTGCACCCAGAATCTCCAAACGATTTACTGGTAGTAACTTCATAGTGACAAAGGAAGGAGCCAGATCTAATCTGGGCGGTCCAGGATCACGTTCCAGCAGGGTTCAGCACCGGTAATCAAAAATGGATTATCGCTGCCCGCCAATAAATCATTTTGACAAGAAAATTGACAAGCATTTTAAGAGCTACTAACAAGAGCGAAACTACCATCAATTCAGTATTTAAAGTTATTTTCAAGGTGAGATAGGGCTAAAATCAAACAGATATAGTACATCTTCAAATGGTGATGTAAACAGTAAAGTATACTATAGTTATCAAATCGGTTTGTAAATTGTAATAATCCTTCGGGTTTTTGTTTTTTATGTAACTGCCTTGGTATACATGGTATTTTATTCCATTTTTGTAAACTGAAATGTTACTAGTAATGATATTTGCCGGTTTACACATGTTTGAATTTATTTGATACTGGGTTGTGGGTATGCAATATACTTGTGCAGGGTTGTTTCACGACAAGGTTTTCACAGAGTGGAAATCATATTTTGTATTTTACAACATTTAAACTATATTTTTCTAGAAATAAATCGGTTTGCTTTTAAAAAAAAAAGAAGGAAATCAGGACAAACGACTCTTGTTATGCATGGATTCAACACAAAAATTGTTTTGGCTAAAGGGGAAAAATGACAGAACTTTAAATACATCTTGTTATAACGTTGTTATTGTAGTTTAAACGTTTGCATTCATTGTATTCAACGATTGTTATAAATTGTTATAAATGCATTATACCTTTTATCTTGAAAGAGCAATAACTTACCATTCCTATGTAGTTGAAACTTTCATTGTGTTATTCAGTTATTGATTATATTCTATATTACCTTTAACCACTGTTTGTCTAATATGGTACACGTGTTATGTGCATGATAAATTAAACATTACAGCCGTTTTTGTTGCATGAAAATGTTTTCATCAAGTTTTCTGTTTACACCGTGTGAAGTCTTGAATCAGTCGTCGAAGCATCCTCTACACACGCCCGTGGTAGCCGTGATGCATTTCCCTTGCTAACTACATGTATTACGTTTTTGTGTGGCGTGGGCATGGCATGGTCGCCACCATAGATATCTGTGGTCGCCACACGCAAGCAATTATTGTGAAACCATTTTAAAGAAAAGACCGCCCTCTGTCAAACGTACGACTACGCTGTTTTGGCCGCGCCTATAGCCTATCCATGTGATGTGCTGCAGTTTCCCAGAGTGGTTTTGCGTCGCTGGTTTGGCTTTGTCCTTTACACATTTGCCGCCCCCATCTTCCGTTTCATCTCATCTCCCATTTTCCTTTATATTTGTTCCTCTCGGTTATATCTGCATGTTATTTCCTTAAAGATGTGGGCCTAATGTACGATAATTCGCCCGTGGATGGATTTCTCCCACAATTATCATGAAAAGCTAGCAAAAAGGGACAACCTAAACATAAGTATCAATTTCACATTTAAAAGGTGAATTCGGTCTAAAATTACATTTACGAATTCACTAATTCACGAACTAACTACCCCTTCTTTGGAGCATACTCTCGCATCATAACCTTTAAAATGGTGCTCCTAAATGTTTGTTACTTAATATCATCCTTAGCCGTTTACGTCATTCTACCTTAAGAGTCGCATTGTCCAAATTTAAATGATAACCTGGTGGGTTCACCCTTGTTGTTCGCTTTAAAACGATATGAAACACACCAATCCATCCATGGATAGGCCTTAAACCACCCATAAAGTATACTTGGAATTATTGGCTAGCTGAGCAGCAATCATTCATTTTGACAACACCGTAGACATTATGTGCATCATTGCTGATAACAAGGACAAACCTACCAAATTATCAACTCTGCATTTATAACATTATTTCTCAATGTGAAACCGGTCTGAAATCGGACCGCCGTCGACCGCAAAACTTTATGCCGGGTTGCAATTCATTGATTCAACACAAAGTACTACTCACCTACAGTGTAAGCTACCACGGTAGTATACCTTGTACGGCCGCAATGTGCCAATTGGTAACCCTATCTGCGTCTCTTGCTCGTATTTTGATAAGGTGTTGGATGATCTTCAGGTGTTTTGGGTAAGTTCTGTAAACATGAAGCAGTGCTGAAAATATTTTGACTTTTACTGTTTAAGAAATCCCAGCATGATGATTGTAACCTCAGATTGGTAGGAGATTTGTTCTCTCAGTGTATTTGACACGACAGGGATCCGGGGAGCAGGAAGAATATTGATTATTTCGTTTAAACTTTTAGGAAGATACATTTTCTCGCAGACCCATTGCGAAGAAAGGACAGACGTTTGCAAATGTTAAAGTTGCTGTAAATATATAAAATAGAATATACACCATCCTTTGATGCCGTCGTTTGAATACTTATATACTAAGATGCCCGCTGCACCATCTTCCGTTAATGATTGAAGAGATAACGTTATGTCTAGGCAACGGACGTTCAAGTGTATTTACCAAGCCAGAGCGTGGAACATTTCCAAACAGATTTTTACTATAAATTCCAGCAATACCGAGTTCCTCTGGCTAAAATATGCACCGTTGCCAATGCTTTTCATATGAAATAGACCGTAGGCGGTAGAGGATTTGCAGCAAAGCTGTTCTGCCCGCGTGGCAAACTTAGTTATCTTGAACACATGTACATTAAGCTTGATAATGGCAGACGAAGTGTAGATTGATCAGTGGATTTATTGATTCCTGTTATTCTTTGATTTCTTGCAATTGTTATGCACATTATACAATCTGCAATAATTAAGGTTTATAATCTTCCGCGGGATTTGGGTACAATAAACTGTATAGTATTTACATTTTATCAACACATTAATTTAGGCATAATATTTCATGGCAAACGAACGTATTTTTGTTTTCTGGCCACTTATTCATTCATGTAAAACCCTGAAGTTGTTTGCACTAGCCGCCATTACTCTTATTAGCACAATTCTCAAAACGTGTATACCAGTAATTATACCATCCTGTAGTGGCTCTGTGATGAGATTTTAGTGTGGACTGCGTGTGAATTTAAAGTGCACTTTACCCAAACGCGACTATTATTTCCTCAGCTGTAGGATTGTCAAAACATCAGGAGGTGTAATATTCTAGCCGCGTTGCGAGTTGTGACGTCGGCGGTGCGGTGTCTGTGTTAATGTCCGTTCATTTGAAACCTCGTGCTATTTACACGGATCCGTATACACACACACGCGTATTCCAAAGTCGGCATTTAATTGGCAAACATTATAGTACATGTATTAAAATTAAATTGGTTGTAGTGAAATGCGAAGATTTGCGCTGTATACTTGCAAAAGCAAACCCGTTATTGCATCCAATAAGTGTATGCATGTTTGAAATTGTATGCTTTAGGACTAGAATATTGCAGTCCATTGTCGATTTAAATCAACATTTAGCCTATGAACTATTTTGTTGTGAATAAAAACTAGTCCCACAACATCTGTCTTAGAATAGTGACAGGGCGGATGAAGGTATTGCTCAGGATTTACGCTGTCTGTATCTTGCACCTCATGGGACTTATTCATTGTGGAGTTCCTTATTGTACGCCCTTGGAAGTTCATTCATTCTGGATTCCCTTGGGTGTCCACCGGTCCGGTATCTCAGTTGACGCAACATCCTTCAATAAAGGATGTGCGAACTAACGAGGTGAACAGTGTGGCACTCACGCACGCATTCCTAACCACACAAATAGTGAAATAAACACCCATTTATTAAGAGTAATCGATTTCAGAGAGAGAGGACAATTACATTTTAGCACAAAACCTTTTCTAGAAAACTGAAACATGATTGAATTAATAATAATAAATTAAATGCACTCCTCTTTTTCTTTTTGTTCATGAGCACGACCATAATTCAATCGCCTGTTTTGGGAGTGGTGCTGTAAGTAATTTAAAATTGATCTTTCCTGAATTTGAGGCACAGACTGGGTGGTGGTGCGATTGACGTACTCTATACAGGATGGTACTTATACATTATCAAATACAAGACGGAGTGAGCGTGTGGTGAAGTAGTGAGCTCTTCAAGTTTGATTAGGCGTGGTTTATTACCGTGGTTTGTTCAGTCGTTCGTCTATCATCTTTGTTCTTTCACGGTTCTGGGTGAAAGTTAATGTTCTGCAGCTTTTTATTCCTTTTCAAATCGGCTGTGAGATGGGACGATAACGAAAATTCCAGTCGGCTGCACTGCACGCGCCGCAGGATTAAAAGTCTTCGGAGAATTATCAACTGGAATCTCGGCTAAATATTTGGGACCAAGTGGTGTACAGTGCGTGGAGGGGAATTTAAAATAGGTCAACTGATGATGAACGCGGCGTCTTAATTTCCTATAACTTGGAACAGCATAAGCAGTCTTGAGGATCGCAACAGTCTAATTGCAAAATCTCCCGAGATTGCAAATTAGATATCAGGGGATTTTGTTACTGGACTGGCTTTTATCCGAGTCGAAGTCCTCCTTCAAATTGAAATAACACGACCACAAGCTCGCATCGAGGATGGATTATGAAATCGTCTTTGGTCTGTTATGCGAACGGGAGAAAGTATTATCATAACGGAACAAACAAACTCCTAAGGGTTTTTGTCGATAAAGGAGATATCCACACCGCGGGTTTGGACTTTAAAGGAAACTCTTATCGCCTTTAGCTTATAGATAATGTGAAGACTTTACACAGTTGCTCTTCAATAACAAAAAGAAAATACTGACAGGAGCTTCTGTCACACACTGGGGAATCTTGGAATGGTTGGTGTGTCGGCATAATAACGATGTTAGACATCATCAGATGAATTTGAATCCACCCGAGAAATTGCTTTCTGGTTTAACAGATATGTGGCGTCTTTCAGAATGATAAACCTTTGAAGTCATCATCACAGGCTCTACATCGGGACCACCAATTCATGTATTATCTTCAAACAAACGGAATACCATATACAGCCGTGTTCGAATGATGCACTTCTTTCTTCGATTTTATTATTTTACATACTTACACCGTCAGTGGTACATGTGATGTATGTGTATGTGTGGTTTATACATCTAAGGGATTATAAATTGTCTGATGACTGCAATATCGCTAATACTATAATAGAATACAGCTCTCTGCTGCAGCATGAACTTTGACTTTTAAGAAAACATCGAAGACAGCTAACATGGAAACAATTCCCGAGCTTTACATCGGTAAGTATAAACAAAATGAAAAGCTTGACACTTGGTTGTATAGGTATATGTGATAAGGGGTCGTGACTCGCAGTGGAACAGTAGGTATTTAAACAAAAACACTTTATGGGTATCACATTTTTATCAATTTATTTAGAAATGGATATAGGTTTCTGGGGCGGATCCAAGGGGGAGGGGAGATTCGAAGGGGGCGATCGAACCCCTCGTAAAAATCGAACCCCTTTCCGCTAATAAAGGGGAAAAGAGTTTTCTGAGCGGGGCCTAGGGAAAAACACTTTAGGTTAGGTTGCCAAAATGAACCTCCTCCCCCCCCCCAAAAAAAAAGTTCTACATCTGCCCTAGGGTTTTTACATTGACCGTATACTTACGTCTAATACTTCATATTAAAGCTGATGTCTATATACAGTATTTGTATGTCTCTGTGCAAACTAGATGAACCATGCAGTCCGGTATCCACTCACTGAGAAATAAAGGTCCAACTCTGTACATCGAGGGGTGCAGATTGTTGACAGCAGCACCCCTATAGATGGAACATTGAAACCCGCAATAGTAGGGCGCAAAGTTGCACCCACCTTTAAGGTGCATATCTGCACCCCTCTCCAAGTGTACGTAATCTGCACCCCACTTGCACCTTTAGTTCTTAGTATGCAAACTCACGTCGAGCGAATGAAAGTTAGTTTCTGTATACATGTATATTTACTTCCATTGCAGTCATGTTTACAACTACGAACTCGTTAAAACTGAGATGACATTATAGCACTACGCCTCTACATTAAACATTGTTAGAATGGATACAGGGGCCTACGACACGGGGATCATTTACGCGAGGAATGACTATTTCTATCCAGCTTTAAAGACGAATCCCAAGGCCTAGACTATCGAGGTCATTATGCATCAGTAATATTTTATCTGGACAAGGTCACCGTGTGAGCAGCTTTTAATGGGGTAGGCATTTTTACTTGCACTTATAAGAACCACGTGGAAGAATTGTAAAAATGCACTGTACGATTTTACCTTGTTGTGTTAGGCCAATTATATTATAGGTCTACTATTTTCTTTTCTAGTTCAGATTTCGTTTTAGATAGTGCATAGTGGTATTGATAAGAAAAATGAAAAAACAACGAACTGTTAATTTCATACATTTCCTTGAACCAAGTCAACTTATCACGTACTCCGTGATAAATAAGGGTTTTTCGTCCTGTTTATGACGTGCGTTACGACGCGTGCGAAACTTACGCGTATGCTTTTCCTACGTGCAGTTTAATCAAGACTCGTTCATTTTTATTTAAGTGGCTCAGCTGTAATTGGATTACATTCTCCTAAGTGAAATGCGCAGTGAGTAAATTATCACGCAGCTATATTGATGTTTACTTTTACAGTTTATATTATCCGTTTTATTAAATAGTGCCGGAGGGCCAAGGAAAACTCTATAAGAAGCAATTAAAAACTAAACTAAATAAATAAATTGGAAGCAAGCATATTCCTAAAAAATTGAAATGATAAGTATTTCTTCTACTTCTTTAAATAAACAATATTTCCACATAGAAACTTGTCAAAACATTGGGAACAGTTTCAAAAGTTAATGTTTATTCACATAAAAACTAACAACATAAACATAATGCGATATTTGTGTGGAAAATTGAAATGTTGACTTTATAATTTGGTTTTGTCGAAAATAGATGTTTCACTGACAAGAAATAATAACAAGTGGAATGTTTTTATATCCATTCAGCATTTAAAACTATTTATCAAGGTCTGAAATCGGAAAGTATACGGGCCGTATACATGTTTAACAGAATAGTTTTTGTACATTGATTTATTGAATGACCACTTTATCTCATTGTCCGTCCGGCCGGATATTCAAACGTTAGCAATATCCGGAGGATGGTTATTCATCAAAATGTCAAACCGCACCACCTTTTGTTTCCCCACTTAGTTTTTGGAAACCAAAGAGACACAGCAATCCTGTACACGTTTCACGTCACATCTGCTTAGTACGTTATTGTATAGTGCAAATATAAGGACTTGAAGGATTTTGCACAAACATACATTTTCCTATCACTTTAATACAACACTAAAGGAGAAGATTTTTAACGAAACGATATTTCGCATACTCATACTGTACTGATAAAAAAGTGTCCTCTCGGCCTCCAACACAAACCTGGTGCAGTGCGAAATGTTGTTCCGTTGCGCCATAGTATTCGGCATTTGTGAATAGGTTTGGGCAACATTCGATTGTGTGCGCGGGGAACAAAATTTGGTAGGAACAACATTTTGCACTACACCGGAACACAACACAACACAGAAGGCCGGACAATGTTCAGCCTTTGTACAGACTCTACACACAGCTAGCACATTGTGTACGAACGGGGTACGGGCCATTTCAAGATCGGGTGCTTGTGTACGACGTGTGTGTGTTTTTGTAGTCTAGTGACGTTTTGTACCCCAATTAGTCCAAATTATTTGCAAATGCCTAACCATATGAAGCACTATGGAGGAAGGAAACTAGCTACCAAGTACTAAAGCAGGAATATAGCATCCGTGTCAGACGATTTAGTGTGTCGGCTACCAGCTGCTCTTCATCGTTGGCCATCGTCCATCCACGATCGACCCCGGCTGTCCCTCAACTCAAGTTGATTGTGTGAGTACGAATATACCGTGGCCCCTTGCAAACTTTAGGCATCTGTTTGACTTTTTAGGTCTTTCTACCTCCGTGGTCCTAGTGCTAGTGTGTAATTCTAATGAAAATGTTTGTAAACAGTGAATGATGCCATTTCTTTAATTTCTTCATGTGGTGGTCATGGTGGTCTGGTGGACGGGTATTCTGGAATTCTGGAATTGCTCCGATTTCTTTGAATTTTGTTTTGAATTAGTTGATGAACTGTGATGTCAGAGATTACAGCATTAGCAATGCATACTCTCATATGTCACGGGTTGCTGAGGGCGTCTCCATAGTCTTAATATGCACTGGTTAACCGAGCGAGCCGCGTAATGCGCTAGCTAATCAACTAATAAGCCGCTGTGAGCGGCTCACCATAGGCTACGAAAGACTCAATAAGGTTTATCGCAAATAGCTTTTTACCAACAGAGGGCGCCGTCTTGCAATGCATTATGGGATGAAAAAAGGAGCAATACTAATACAGTACTAATACTGTACTATTATTGATGGTTGTAGATTTGCATGATCGATCGAGTACAGTATACAGTATTACCGCGCTATGCGTGTTGCTATTTTGGAAAAAACTTTTCAAACCTTTTCCCACTGCCGTGTGATGGCGCAGTTGCTCCGATTGTAATCCCAAGATCCTTTGCGGTTTGTATTTGCGATAAACCTTATGTAATTAACTATAGTACTAGTAATAATAGTAGTACCGGTACTGCATTGTGCACTGTGACTGTTTATACAGAAATTGACAATTATTGTATTTGTAACATAGGCCTATATAGTAAAAAAAAAAAAAACCATTACCGGTATAGTTTTAATATTATTTTATCATTCAGTTTAGAGGTAGAGGACAATAATGGTGAATTTCAGCTGACGATGAAACTGAAATGTGCTTTCTGTACAGTACTGTAATACTACATGTACGTACGGTCCATGTAAAATGAGACATTTTCACTGCTATTTTGACGTGTTTTTACAAATATTGCTATTTCGCTAACGACTGCTATTCTCATTCTGGTCCTGAAAATCCATGTTTGCGACAAAATTGTTTTGCAATTTTTGTCCTAGTAGCAAAATATTTATCATTTTTACAGTATGCAAATTAAATGTTGCTGTTTTGAAACAAATACTATCATAGTTCTAACTACATCATGTAGTTGAGGCCACACCACTCAATAAAACTAAAGAGCCTGACTAGCTACAATAAGCATTTTCTCAATAATACAAAATTCACGTTTTAACGGAAGTGAGATAAACAACTCAATGACAAAAACGGTTAGCCTTACTGCTGTATCATACCATACGTTGCTGTTCCCAAGAAGGCCAATATTACCCACAATGCACGGAGGTCGAAACATACATACTAATTACGCTATCTGCATGTTTTCTGTAGGCCCTAAATAGTACACACACACACACACACACACACACACACACACACAGTCACATGCTACATATTCTCCTAGATACATGCCAGATATATACAGTACTAGATTGATGGTGGTGATAGGCAATGCTTTACACAGTGTTGATCTTTTTCTGTGAGATTGTGTAAATATTCCACTCCCCACACTAGTTACAATGTATACTACTAGTATACTGTGTGTGTACAGATGGCTATCATGAATGATTTATGCACACGGGAACCAGGCAAAGGGACATTCATTTGATATCATTCTAACTGGTTGCTGGGGGTAACCAAGACTATATTGCTTGATACATTGTCATTGTTTTTTTGCCTTGCAGTCTCGTACTGTATACATGTGCACCAGAATCATTATCATAAAAAGATTCAATGTAAACATATTGTCTCCGAACATTCTGATTGGGTGCACGCCCAGTTTACCTGGCTAGGTGAATCAAGTTTCACTCCGAGAGTCAATGGTGAATCATTTATTGGATGGGGACTGTGAAGGGTTACCCACGCAATGATTGCAAATAAAATGAGCGTGTGCATCTCTTGTGTACTTTTCTATGGCTGTGCATGTACATGTCTTCTTTCACGTCTCTCAGTGAGAAAAGATAGAAGCTACACGTAGCTGATGCAGTGTTTAATGCGCTGCAAAGGTCCACATCGTGAGTGGAAGGTAATTTTTAAACTTTAGAAGAGCCGAGGGAAACCCCCCTCCCCCCAAGAATAGGTAGGGATCCACAAAACCCAATTCACATGGCTTCGGGATTTGAATCCGGGTTCTCCAACAGTACTTCCTCCATCGAGGAGAAGCCTTTGACTGTGAAGGAAGAAGGAAATCTTTCTCCTTCCTCTATGCTAAAACAAAGAGCCCAAGACAATTGCATAGAGCTCTGCTATCAAACAGAAATTGTGTGTGCAGATTACATCATTTTATGTACATGTATGTATTCTTTGAAACAATTATTTAATCAATATACATACATAGGCTCTGGAAATGGTAATTACTCACACACAACTCTTGCTGAATTGGATTAGCACCACTACTCTGCCATCATTAGAGAATTCACAATTTTGAAACTCTAGTGAGCATTATCTGGCTGTGCTTTTATTCATTTACAGTGTATTTGAACAAAGGAGATATCGGTGTGTTCAGTCGACTGTCCGTACTAGGCACATTTTCATCAATACGGTAGCAAGGATATAATGCCAAGCTGCATACATTTTGTTGATTCGGATGATCTGTTTATCACAGTGTACAAGTACATGTATCATTTACGCATAGTGTAGGGTAATAGTGCAGATTGTAAATGCTTTTGTGAGCAGGAAACACAAATTGGTTTTGTGGGGCAGTGTGTCCTTGGGGGTGATCACACATAAATTCCTATCTGTGCACGTTATGTACCTCATGTGGTGCTGCACCCTTACACCAATGAAGCAATATTACCTAGTTACAAAAATAAACCTACTGGAGAACAGGGTCATCTAATTTGTGAGGTGCAACTGCCCTCAAGGAGCAACTACCTGCAAGGTGCAAACTTGATTAAAACTGCCAAGCTTTGTTATTAGATAACAACCAAGGGTTGTATCTGTACAGTACATCATTTAGCCTGCACATGGCATATTGCTTAAAATCATGCATTGCCGAGTGCCCATTGGTAGAATAGAGATTTTAAAAGTTGCAACAGAAACATCTGTACTTTAACACCCTCATATGTGAGCAGTTTTGTTATGAAACCTGTATGTGTTCCCTAACTTTATTTATACATTTTTTTAATTTTTACTTGTATTGTTTTTATTATCTTTGCGCGTCTTCATGTATACATGTAGTGTGCTAAGATAATTTGGTATGCAGTAAACCGCACGTAAAATAATAGAGGAATAGATTAGAATAGAATCATATTATTATAAAACCTTCTGTACATGATGAAATCTGTGGGAACTAATTTGCCAAATTGTGGTGAAAATCAACAGGTTTTTTCCCCCAGACTAGATTGTTATGTAGATTAAGACTACTGCTAAGCTGTCCAAAGTGGCATTCTAAACTGGCAGTATTCCAGATGTTAGTGCCAATTATCGGAGGTGCTCTAGCCTAAACCTGTTGTGGGCTAGACTGCCTTTTGTGTGAAAAGTTTGTTTTGCTCAGGAAGTAGAAGTGTTTATCCCTGACCTGTACAACTGTGTACTCTGTCTGTATACATTGATACTTGTATCCATTTTGAGAAATGCAAATACTTGTATCATACACAATATCTCGCAGGCAGTTTGCAGACAGACTTCCGAAATCAATTGGGAGAAAAAATTAAATCTCAACCGTTCTTTTTATGTTCGCAATCCTTGTAAGTAACCCGTACTCATATTTCAATTTCATTTATTTTGTCATCGATTGAATAACACTAACTCTATATTGATAAAAAGAACAAAAATTTGATTGCAAAGCGTTCAGCCTGCCAAGTTCCACACATTTGCACTATTTCCAAAGGCAAATCTGCCTAAAGCTGTGCATGACTGGTAATTTTAACATGGGTAGGTACATGTACGTGCACTTCCAATTAAAAGCGTATTAGGTTTCCTGCCCCCAGTGTATTACCAAAATTCAGTGTACCATGCAAATATTAAGCAGCTATTATAGAGGAGCTTACCTGTAAATTGTTTAGAGGCTTTGTATGGTGGTTATCGATATGGCTATAGGGCTTTTGGAATACCCCATGTTAACATACATGTAACATAGTTTATTTAGGTAAACTATTCAGTAAACTTAACGGTACATCTAGGTACAGATCAATCAACCAAACATGAACTGACATGTACAGTAGTGCTGGATGCGATTTACGGTAGTACAATTACTAGAATAATCACGATGATTGATTGCTTAGTGCTGTGTGAATTCCATTATTCGCTGCTTTACTAAGACTCGATTACGCCAACCATCTCGATCATGAAACAATGTCACAATCATGACAAGATCATGATATTATCAAACTATTGCAACCACACACGAACACAATACACACCACATATGAGATGTGACTCCCTCACACGCAAAGGCAACATGTTTGAAACATGCTTTTTTAATTTGTTGGTGTTGATATGTAAATTTTGAAGGCTATACCATGCTATAAGTGGCCACGAAATCAAAATGTTTTATTCTGCTGAACTGCTGGGTACTGCAAACAAACTGCACTGCCCGGTTATTTACACATTTAATATTGAGCCTCCTCGTCTGATGGTTCAGGAATGAACATGTGCTTTACTATTGTCCAAAGCCTTTTAAAAGCCTACATTATACATGTACAGTATATTTATGTATTTTTAAAACTTGTCATGATTATATCATTATTATTTGCATGGTGAGTGCTCGATTATTAAATGTTACCAATTGCCCAGCACTACATGTATTTGTATAGTATAGTATTACTTAACTGTTGATTCCTGCAGAAGAGTAATAATACAGTATAATATAACTTTTTATAATCCCAAAAGTATATGGAAACCCTGTTTAAACAATGACAGATCCAAAACAAGCAACCTCTTTTCCAACTTTATTGGTAAAACTCTAATTGACTAATTGAACTGGCCATTGACTTTAAAGTAACCTCTGTGTATAGTTCAACGAAACTAAGCCTGCCTTGTGGCGTGTATAAACCTCAGACGAGGACACGGCACACTTTTAGTGCTGTTGTAGCGTTTAGAAAGTGCACCAAGGTGCCAAGGGGTGAATAATGGTTTATTGTGTGCCCTTATTGAAGCGTAACCTTGATTTGCGCTGTTTAATAACACTGGTTTTGTTTGTTGTGGTTAGGGAAATTGTGCAATGATTTCCCTTAATTCTTTCTTCTTCAGCAGATTCTATGTATGAATCAGTGCTAGAGTCGGTTTGGAATGATGGGTTACTTCTTCTAGACAGTGCTTTGCTGGGGATTACTTCTGGTGTCACTAAGGCCACAGTTTTTTTTTTTTTTCAGATTGTAGTACCATTTTGGCAAATAAAATCAGTTTTGGGTCAATTTGTAATTTTTTTTGTTCTCGATATTTATGATTGTAGTGGTGGTAGGGCATATCGCACAGCCAGAAAATAACAGTCACTGGGAGAATTTTATTAGGTGTTGGGCCTGAGCCCAACACCTAATGTTATTCTACGGATTATTGTAATTGTTATTCCACGGATTATTGTAATTGTTATTCCATGCTTTAAACTTGCCCCCTTGAAAAACAATTTTCTAACATGTACCGTAACCTTACCTTTGGATCATGGGAGAGGGAGGGGGACCTAGACCATTTTGACGCCCTTGTAATGATCTTGTGGTAATCCTACACAATTCCATATGTTTTTTTAGGCTTCGCATGGCTGTAATGTACATTGTACATGTATGTCCGTTTAAAAGTAGTTGGGATGAACTTGGGATTACACCAGTACTTGATTATATATGTACGGTACATGTGCTTGTAATAGTGTGGCAGATTTTTGCTATCCGTTGAATACCATGTTTACATACACGTAGTGAAAATTCATAATAGAATTCATACTTGAATTCAAACACTGAATTCCTATGACTTGGGTCATCATAGGAATGTGACTTTATGAATCCTATCGTACAAAGTTTACAAACATTCACCCCGAATGTTAGTTGATTGTTTGCAGTCTGAAGTGAATTCTAGTGCGACTGCACGTATAAGGATTGTATTACCGGTAGTTACGTGGATTAGTGTGATTACAATACAATATTTGCATTCAATTAATTAAAATATTTATGACAATTTGCTTTTAATAATTTCGAGTTCGGTGTCACGTTTTGTTCATGATCCTTTTTAGCTCAGGAAATAAAAGATGTTCTATTACTTTGCAAACAACTGCATCAGGAAGTCCGGGATAATAGATCCGTTTTAAACCCGTATAACAGATACCCCACTTCCTAGGTTATGCTGTACATTTGGTTGTGATCGTGTTGGTATACCATTTATAAGGTTTGTCTCTGAGTAAGGTGTGGGGGCGGGGCCGGGGGGGGGGGCCACTCTCCCTTACAACTGTACACCATTTGCGTTCCCATTATAGATGGACAGCGTGTACCATACCCCCTATTGCAGGGGCAGGGTACCGGTGGACATAAGGCCACAAGGTACCCCCTTTGCGACTGTTATAGGGGAGAAAATTACTTTTGGAGCTCGGAGGGCCCCATCACGGAGGGCCTACAAGAGGCTGCGATCCCCTAGGCTTGTTGCAGGCTTATAGGGGGCCTATTTACTCCGGGCGCAGGCACGCTTTAAAAGGCCCAAAAAATATCCCCTAACCCGCAAAATTTTGAACTCTGATGGTGTAGTTAACCATTGTACTCCAAGTGACCAAGTGACTCCCCATCGTTTATCAACATTGTTATTTAATTTTTTTATTTTTTGTTTAATGGCAATTTTCAGGCAAAATTATTCTGGTCAATTTTGTTAAATTTCAGATTTGGACATTCCAGATCCATCACTGTATACTGTCATTCCGCAACCAAGATGTCATCCGTCACTCTATGGAATATCTCCACAAAGGTAAGCTTCTCATATACTAAACAGAAAAGCATTGAACATTTTCAAATTTCCCAAGAATGTGTGTTTGTTGACACTAGTGGGTGAAGTTTATGGAGGGAGACAACACGGTCATTTGAATGAAAACGTTAAAGTTAATGATTTGCTTTAAACATCATTTTTTGTTTAAATGGTGTTGCCCTCAACTTACTTTGTGTACATGCACGCAAGAATGTTTATCACCAAACCCAAGTGACAGGAATTACTTCAAGCACAAATAATTCCAAATTAGCTTATACTGTAACGATAAATTAATTAGGTACCTGAGTAAAAAGGATTTATTGGTATTTGCCATTCCGTTTGCATGTTTGTTTCTA
>JAVCKS010089681.1:9930-21549 GCA_032273685.1 Pteraster tesselatus | reverse complement strand
CCCTGCAATGATACACGTATAAGAACCACCTCCACGCTGAGGCCCCTGCAATGATACACGTATAAGAACCACCTCCATGCTGAGGCCCCTGCAATGATAAACGTATAAGAACCACCTCCACGCTGAGGCCCCGGCAATGATACACGTATATAAGAACCACCTCCACGCCGAGGTCCCTGCAATGATGCACGTATAAGAACCACCTCCACACTGAGGCCCCTGTAATGATAAACGTATAAGAACCACCTCCACGCCGAGGCCCCTGCAATGATAAAGAACCACCTCCACGCTGAGGCCCCTGCAATGATAAACGTACAATTAAACATCAATTCATTTAAATCTTAACATTTGTTATTGTAAGCTAGCTAGCTATTACAACCTGTTTGCCGATTGATTGGGAAAACAAGTTTATTATTATATTAGCATAAGTAACCTAACAAGATTTAATTATATGCTTTGTCTTTAGCCTCTTATTTTATACGGTTTTTTACGGAAATATGCTGGCTGGGCAATTTTTGATGCAATATTTTAGAAAATTAATGTTTGTCGAGTAACTATCCATCTCTATTTTATATCTAAAGCAATAAAACCAATGTAACGCAAGCAGTTGGACAATTTCTCAATCTGCGTACCGCCGCGTACCACGGCGTACCACCACCGCTTACCACCACTGAGATCAGTGCGTACCATGCATGCCCTCGGTAATTTTATAGAGCTACCCTTTTTTGTGTGTGACGAGTTTGTATTTTTTACCCTAATGGCCGCCCATACCCTTTGCAGTCACGTGACACTCGGGGCCTCAGCGTGGAGGACCCGGCTGTGGAGGCGGGACCTGGTGCGAGAGGTATAATCACGGCCCCCTATGTATATATCTCTGGGCTGTCGGAATTTCTTTACACACATTACACATAATACGCGTAGGCGCCTGTATACGTACAATCATAGACCTAAAGCAAAGGTCTATGGTACAATGTAGGCTACAATACGAAAGTTGCCCAATACAAACAAATACAAATTCTAAAAATCACTTAATAAAATTCAAATTTGCTTGATCGCATCTTTGGGATAGTAATTAATCGCTTAGTTACGACATTCACTAAACTCGCTAACTATAGGTCTATATATATATAGGTCTATATAATAGTCATCGACACAGGATTCAATACTTAAAAAACAGTTTATTACATTAAAAGTTACCTACTGTAAATACGTAATCGAAGACCCTACACAGGGTCTTTGACGTAATTAACACTCATTTCGGAATAGCAAACATTTGCCAAAGACAAATCATTTATGATCATGTTTTTTTGGGGGGAGGGGCGCGGAGGTGTTCGTTCTGTGACGGTACTGCTTTAGTTATAGGTTTGTTGAAAGACTCGGAGTTGTCCACCGGTACAGTACGCGGTGCCGAGTAGGCTTTTTTTAATTTGATTAGGGCTGATATGAGGGTCGTGGTGTGTCGATTCTCTACAATGCTGTTTCGCCGGACTTCGGTTTGTGTACTCTGGTTAGTGTTTGGTCGTTGTCTCGTGTTCAATGTTTTAAGCCCTGTGTCTATAACTTATTAAAGGCCTGCTACATCGCATATTAAATTGGGAAATCACTGATCTGCCTATCGACAATTAAAGAGGCACGGTATGCAATTGGCAAATACATGTACTTCGAGTTGTTTATTGCTATTGTGTATAATCTCATGGCACGTACTCGACTCAGGACCTAATGTAAAAAATATGTGCCTAACATCATTTCATAAAAAGAAAATATCTCGTCCAATGCTGATAATAATACGTTTTACGAATTTCTCCGTAAAGGCCTATAATAGGCGTATAGATTCAGTGTCAGTATCAACTCACAGTTAAAATTATAAAGTCCAGACTATCATCACTCCAGTCGCGTCCCCTCGCGCTTACACCAATCTCACTGAAAGTATAATACGGATGACTCCAGTTGCATTTTACATCGTATGCTAGCCAATACTCATGCCACAGTTTGAACACTTTCGTTCCCGTATTAGGAAACAGCAGATGACACCGCCTACCGGACAGCAGAAAACACCGAGACAAATTCCCAAAGGTGTGAAGACTTTCTTCAGCACGCCAGCGTGGCACTGGGGGCAGTTCGGTATAGATAGTAGATCGTCCCTCCGGGAAGATTGCGGTGATCTCACTGCGACGATACATCCTCCAGGGGGTAGGGTCGGTGGGCGGGGAGGCGACAGCCGGTCGAGAGGCTGCTGTACAATCGCCGGTGGTTCGTCCGAGTCCGCAGCGGCGTCTTGCTCAGAATCTTGAGCATATCCTTGGGGAAGCTGATGTTGCTGCTGGTAAGTAGGGAACTGTTGCAACTGATACGGTTCTTTTGGCGGATATTTAACTATAAGACGAAAGAAACAAAAGCGCATTCACGTATTTATTTATTTGATACTAAGTTACCACCTTCACACTAATCTGATAAATTCTCCACACTCTATTCCTATTATGTGACACAATCAAGGGGAATGAGTCGCATGTCGAGGATTCCCAAAGTGATGGTCAAAATAGTTCACGGGGTATTTTTTGGCAGTTTTGAGATTATAAAAGAATTTCAAAGTTTCAACCGTTATTTATCACATGCGTAACTTAATGTTATAGACATGTCTTAATAATGACACAAAACATGTTTATATAAGCAGTGTGACACACATTGTGACATTATTAAACAAACGTTAATGCTGTTTTGCTGGTATTTCAACAAATTTATATAACTTGATAACAAAACACCCAATCAACCTAGGGTTTTCAGTTTTTAAAAGCTATAGATACCCTCTTTAACATTACATGGAAAAAGAAATTTTGATCAGGGCCGACATGTGACGCATTCCGCTTGATCATGTCACATATATCAATAACCACGTTCATATATTTTCCACCTTCTCAAAGGATCGGGGACACGTTTCTTTGGACAACGTTGTTTTTAATTGTAAAAGATTGTAAAAACTTGAACGTAGTTCAATGTTTGTTTTCGGTTTTCTAAAACTACCGGTACTTCTGAAACAATGTAATACATGTCATGTAGGCCTACTGCGATATTATTGTAGACCTTGATAGTTAGGATAATATAGGCCTACCCTACATCCAGGGCCACAGAGAGTCCCACCCGTCGGCGGGACTGCCTAAATTGTATCAACCTGTTACACCCACTCAAGATTCACTGGTCTCTGGAATCAAGTGATTTAGATATTAAGAATAAACTAACTTTATCGATGCCACTGGAATTCAACATTTTATAAATAATACTTACGTGATTGGTTCTGTCGCATCTGGGGAGTTTGGTCAAGCAGAGGTTCGTTAACATTGTCATTATCACCGGAGGAACTCGCAGTGGAATCTTCCTCATCCCGAGTGGGGTGCTCATTAGGACCGTGCCGTTGGGGCAGAGCGAGTAAAAACTCATCTAGTTCGTGAGTGGATGGGAGTTGGTTTGCCTGTAGCTTTTCGTAGTCACCAGCCGGTTGTTCTTGCATAGGCTGATTATTCGTCTCTCCTAGTAACTGTATGAGATCCTCAGAATTGCTTTGTTCTATTTCTTGGACTGCGTACGGATCTAGTAGGGTCAGTAACGTCCTGTCGTCTGCGACCTGGCTCTCGTTCATCGTTGTGTTTGTGGTAGGGGTTAGGCAGAAGCGGGATATAGAAGCTGGTAGCTAGTCAAACCAGGCCGGATGTGGCCGCACGTACTGTACAATTCAGTATAGGGCCTATATCGAAACTAAAGCGCAACTAAAGCGGTGGGTGTGTGATATGACTTTTGATCTATCGTTTTGTTTTGTGTATACTCGTTAATGATGTACTTTATACTGTTGTACTTCTATATCTATTTCTTTTTTTCTTTCAAGCAATGTATGTAATAATCAGGACAGCTAGGTTGGTGGTGGTGATGTCCGGCATAATAGCCACTCCGTTGTCACCCTTCTTGGTATAAGTATTTCGATAGAGAGACAGTGACTGGAAGGGCAATATACCTACGTCTAGTAGATGAAAAGGTTATAATAGAACGTTTTAATAATTTTATGCATATTTTCTTCACAAACATTGGTTTACAACCGCAAAGCTGGTCTGACTATAGCTGTACACACCGACAAGCTTTGAGGGTTATCAAGAGCAATCTTTGAGAGGAAAGTATGCACTGATAATGTACATAATATTATGAAAACATCCCATTTCATGACATGTTCGCCGTCTGGGACACTGGATAAATATTTTCAGATGATCTGATACGTCCCTTTTTGGTTCTCGTACAACTATTTTGGGCGGCTTAATGGTGGACTTTGTGCTATAAATTATGTGCATTTATGCGTTTATCTATTAACTTTATAAGAGCTTTGACGCATTAATATCCAAACGAAACGATAGCGCACCTTCATTTTGGCAGATTCGCAACTGCACGTTGGATCCTATACAGAGGAAAATACGGTGTACACTACGCAAGAAAATTTCCTTTCAGTGATTCACCGGCTACGATTCTAGACTAGACACGTCCCTGAAGAAAGTGTAGCTAAAATAAAGAACGTGACAACATCTTGAAGGTGAAACCGCATCCGAAAGATCACTACATAGATTCTTCCGAGTTCGTCTTCAGTCAGGTAATTATTACCGTTTAGCTTGGGTGGGAAACTGCTAACTCGTATCACAATAGTCTAGGATAAACATTGTCCGAAAGTCATAATACAGTAGGCCTAATAAAAAAGTACAATTATTTTCTTCTGTTACAAAATGTATTTTTTTAATTTATTTTAGAAAAGACATGCATATTTGTTTTGTTGTACCTTCAACCGATTTCGTTTGGCTTCGTACAGGTACATACAGCGGAATGTGGATTTTGTTATGAAAGACGTATACAAAAGTATAACCAATCAACTATAACGTTTGGCATTGACGTCATTTATTTACGGTCGTTTCGCACATAAGCTATTAATGGGTCAACTGATAAGTTGTCACTGCAGTTGTCCTTTGTAACAGGACGATGGCGAGTGGCTCCGACGCGCAGAACCCTAACGGGTTCCAAGAAGCACCGCCTGCATACAGTGATATCGCCGCTCCGAATGTAGATCCGGCGTACCCACCTCCCGGTCCTTTAGCGTCGTATCCACCTCCCGGACAATATCCTCCACCACAACAGGGCTATCGCCAACCCGATTATCGTAAGTATAGGGACTAACACATAACATTATACTTTGGGGGCGGGGGGGCGGGAGGGGGTTGGACACGGAGGCAAGTGAGTTTTGATCGAATCAGTTAAGATAAGATTGTTTTTATTATCAATTACGCGATACTGATTATTGACGATGTCAATTTATTGGCAATCACTATTTAAACCACTGTCAAAATGTCACAAAATGTCTGGTGAATCCATACACTTTCGCCGAACATTGTAGGTAGTTATACATGTAAATTGCTCCGATATTTCGACGTGATTATTATTCTTGTACAATCCACTGACAGGTGACAAACCACAACTGCAGGCCCCGCCAAACACCGTTACCTTGGTGCAGCCGGCTACCCAAGTAGTGATTGTTGGTAACTGCCCAAACTGCCACGCTGGCGTCCTGACAGACACATTCTCGATGTGCGGCATCATCCTAGCGATCTGCCTATTTCCTCTGGGCATAATCTGCTGCCTGTTGATGAAGGAAAGGGTGTGCTCGTCTTGTGGCGCCAAGTTTGGAGGTTAAAAGATGCGGTGCCTTAGCATACATTAATTATCCGAAGGCTATTTTCGACTTAACTACGAATTACTTTCATTTTTAGGATTAGGTGCATCAAGACGTAATAAATCTTGCAATTAAATCAGGAAATTAACTATCGTAGATTAGTAAAGTAACTTTATTTCTGCACTGTCAAGTCTCACGCCAAATGACAATACACATTGTCATTTTAAAGAGTTTCTGATATACGTGCTCGCTCGAGAAAATCATTTTTTGCTATTTTAAGTAGAAAAGGCATATATTAGAACTGGATCATTTTCTTCAAATCTGATTTTTAGGGCATCGTACAGAAGGTAAAAATGACATGTGTATTCGTGTTGGTGATGGAAATCTCAATTTTGTCACTTTTAGGATGTGACCCCAGGTTTGTCTGAGGGCTCCTTATTAACCCCTCGATAACTATAGAATCCCATAAATGATTTCATTATGTGCACAAATACTAAGGCTTAAACATGAATTATGTGCAACTAACCCATGGATAATATAGTTTTTCCAGTTATTTTAACACTTGTTTTATTCCTTATATCGATATTTTAATCATCTTCGAGCTCAATCGGCCTTGAATGGTGCATGCTTTGCATTTTTTTGCCAATGCAGGTCTAATAAATGTGAGGTCTGTTCAGAGTTTTCTTGTCACTCGAACAAACCTCAGCAACGATCGTTCCTCCGACTCGTTCAGAGGAAAGATGGCTTCCAATGCAGCAGTTCAAAGAGGCCGATACAAAACGTGGACATAATTATGATGACAACAGCATTTGAAGGAATGAAAAAAAAAAACAATTGCTTTTTCAATTCAACGCCGATTGCTACACGAGACGAATTTCGCAAACTTGAAACGAATCAGAATGTTAACAATTTAAATTATGCTGCAGCTTCAATAAATGAAATCCTGTGGTGACGTTTTAAATTCAGATTGAGAATTAAGCTAGACTATGTTCGGGGACGGATATGGAGAATTCGTGTGACGTAATAAAATGTGACGTGTTAAAATAACCGGGAAACCTATATAAAAATTGGATATGTTTATATAACCCGAACGGCGCCGGGTCACCCCCGCTAGTAAATAATAAGAGAATAAACCACAATGAGTTTCTTGTTTGAGGAGTATAAGCCACTATGAATTCTTAAAGTCCGAACGGCCTTGTAACATTGCCGCAAGTTTTTCGGCTTGTTGTTGTTGTTAATTCTACCGGCCCCATCTCAAACCTTTAACTGACCGTATCAAAAACTTCGTATTAAAAACTTTGTATCAAGAACTTCGTACCAACTTCTACAACGTGGTTGTTCACGCTAACATGTTTTTCTGTGTAGTTCACACCACCAAAAAGACACGAGAACGGAAAGACCGGTACATTGTACACAAGAACACGATCCTGCGCAGCCAGAGTAGTAATAGATACACTCGAAACCGACAGCGCGGGTCGAAAGCACCTTTAAGCACCAACTATACAGTACCGCGTGCACGAAAGGTGTTTGGTTCTTATATAGACAATGACCCCAGTAGTCTAATTTACACCTCGAAAATATTGGGGGCTAAAACAACTTTTGAAAATAATAATCTATATACATCAAGGGCAAACCTTGTAAATGTATGAATGCTCTGAACTCAGAAACCACAACACCATAATATTCTGAATCAGCATGACCTCAGGGTGGTTCTGAATACAAAAACAAAAAAAACAAAAAAAACAAAAACAAAAAGGCGGCGCCGGGTTACCCCCCTAGTTCTAGTATAAATCTAGGATAATCATAAATAACATGTCAAACTTTTTTTGTAAATTTATGTGTATTCTTTTATCAGCTATCTTTTACAAATTTACACAGAACAATATCACCAGCGTCGTTGATGTATTACATTTTTTATTAATCTAAAGTCATTAATTCGTTTAATAAAGTTAGACCCTATAATCACACTTCAATCACAAAGCCTGCCTTTTCTCAAACTGCTTCTCCAGTTGATTAATAGATAACGGTGATTGTCAATACTTGGTGTTTAATAGGACAGTGACTTTCATTACTCTGTGTAAGGATAGTCGGCGGATAGATGATTTGTATTACTTGGTGTTAGAGTGGTGGATAAACGATTCTTGTCATTAATGTGTATTACTTAGGAAAGTGGACAAATGATTAGTGAATATAATATATTTTCATTACCGGTACTCGATGTTAGATACGTGGATATGTGATTGTTTCAAACTTGATAATAAAAATGTGACTTTTGTACACTACATGAATCTGGTAATAATGATACTATAAAAGTAAAACAATAAACTAAAATTAAGTTCCAACCGTGTTTAGGTATTATACTATTATCAAGCTTGAAATGTGTGCCACCGCTGGGTCTCAGCTTGGAAGATACGTCTAAATTGGAAGTCCTGTTCCGAGCTTAGAGTCTCAGGTCACATTTAGACAACTGGGTAGAAAGAGGTGATTGAGGGGCAAGCGTCTTGTCCAAGAATGTAACACAATGATCAGGGCAAGGCCCAAACCCGAGCCTCCTAGATCGAGAGGCTGTTGCACTAGACCACTGTGCTCACTCATTTTGGAAGATAGTAGTCGATTCCAATGTAACCATACCAATGTGTTGAACTATGGTTATTGATTCTTAAAGACATCATTATGTGATATAAACTCCTCCAGTACTTGTAAAACTGCCTGTGTATCTTGCGATCTGACAGTGTTCTCATCCTTCCAGATGTGTCTCAAGAGAACGTTGCCGTTTCCACAGTTTTTCAGAAATGCCAAAGCTCTGTGGAAATGATAACATCGGTAAAAATTTCATCTTCCTTTTCTTATGGCAAAACATCTTTCTCTGTAGTACATTACCATCTTATTAAGTTCCTATGGTGAGGGGTCACCAATTCAGAATTATTGAGAGAATCTCATGAATAGTAGAGCACTTCCAAATATATCCTTCTACCCAGCGATGGGAGAGGCATATGCTCTAGCGAGAACCCCACTGCCACTAGTATTCATTATCTACAATCAACTGACTTACCTGTAGAGGGCATAATTATCAGATTCTGCCTGTCTTACAAGGCGTTTAAGATGGTTCAAGTCCTGTATAGTTCGCAGTTTAAAGTCTTCAATGACCTGGCGCAGACTTCCTGGATGGTTGCGGTCACAGTTTAACAAGAGCTGCTGCCAATCCTCACAGAATCGGCTGGATTCTAGTCCAGTAGGAAGGCAAAGGCGAAAAAGAGAAGTTTCTAATAGTAAAGGGTCAAATTTGCACAGAGACTAAATACCAACATTTACATAAGTTGAATGTTCTGTAAGGTAGATCAGTGGGAATCTGCTGGAGATGGCCTCAGGCTGAACCGCAAAGATACCAGCATTGGTCGGGTGTCTACCGGACCTTGTGGGATTTTTTGCCAGTTTCTACTAAGACTGAGTTTCCACCCATCTCTAAAACCGTAACTTCTTCTGCTTATGAAATAAATCCCTCCTCTTTTAGGGATGCAAATAAATAATATGATGCATCTGGATCGCTGATGCAGGTATGCATTCTAATCTTTGCTTTCAACAGTAAAGTTAATGCTAATAGTGTACATTGTATGAAATGATATATTCTGCCCAGGTACATAGAAGGGTAGTGGCATTATTGTTCGTGAATCTGGCATGTCAGGAGTCAACTTACTATGAACAAGCATCCCATCCAAGAGGAGTAGTGGTTCTTGGGCAAGACACTTTACCCTCAAGTGGCTCTCTCTACCCAGCTGTAATTATGTACTAGCGTATTTTTAGTTAATCTAACAACTGTTACAGATCCTGTTACATATTATTGCCTCACATAATATTGTTTTGGAATGTTGTGCTTTCGCTTTTGTGTCATGTAATTCCTGCTTTGCCTAATGCTTTCTAATTCATTGTCTTTGCCAACATGTAATGCATAGGTGTTTGCTTGTTTAGGTATTGTTGTTGCTTAAAGGTTAAGTTGCAAACTAACTGGACATGCTATTTCTCATTGTTATGTTTAAGTAGAGCATATACATGTATGTACAATTTTGATGAAATGTATTTCTACTGACTTGCTTTTCACCTTTATTTGTCTATAGCCATGGTATTTAGTTATTAAATTCTTTCTGCATGCGTTCGGAACATGTAACACACCCTTTGTAGTAGGATTAATACTCTCATGCTACAGAAACCGGAGTTAAGTGCCAGCCTGCATAATGAGCCCTTAGGTTCAAAACAGATGTCAACTTACCAGCATTCTTGAACTGCTGTATTGTTGAGCCATCGAAGACAAGTTGGACCAGCATTGGCGCTGACGAGTTAGTCGTAGCTTTATGTTCGGCATTGTGGTCCGATGCGTTTCCACTTACATCCAAATCAATAAGAGTTGGTTCCATGGATGTGGTACCTTGCGAGTTGGAATCGGTGTCACCCATGTGCTGTAGGAGATCCGATAAACTGCATGCTTGGACAAATCTGAAAAGAAATATGGTCAAGTAAAGGCTGGCAATATTTTAGATGCAAGGAAAATGTGCATATATCCTGGAACATTAACCTTCATGATTATCCCTGCCAGGAGATTACGTTTCCACCACTGACTGAATGGCTGGCTGACAGACTGGCTGGCTGACTGACTGACTGACCTGACTGACCTGACCTGACTGTCTGTATCTCTCTCTGTCATCAAAATTACCCAAAACTACTGAAAGGATAGCTTATGCACCAAGGAAGAACCCATACAATTTTGAGATTGATTCAGATCCGGATTTTGTGCATTTAAACACATCTTCTGAATGCAACAGGGATCTACCCTACTAGACAGCCTTAAAACAACTACTGCCGCCTAATGGAGATTGGCAATCAACTGAGCGTACCTTTTCTAGTTGCATAATAAATGACCTACTAGATTTTGGATTGTTTTTAAAAAATGCTGAGGAAAATAAACTGTTGGCACGTTTGGTGACAACCGATTACTCAACATTCTGATCAACAACACACACCACTTTGCCCAGTGACAGTAAACACTATTGTCTCCTAACAATGTCTGGGCTCCATTTTTATGGTTAGTTATAACAGTGACAAAGCATTCAGGTCTAGTTCAAGCACCGACATCATGTGAACATTCGTGCAATCGTATGTAAACCTTTGACCTGAAAACGAGAAAAACAGAAACGAATAATGTTCAGATGCTCTCAAATGTACAAGGTGTGGTATAAAACTTACTTTGTAATGTCAGATTCGATATGTTTCTCTCCTCCTACAATCTGTAGTTTCTCATCAAGTAGGGCCTGGTACAACAAGGAATGGTACACAATGATTACTCTATGAAAACTCAATCAACTCATCTATAGCTTCTTTCTCGTTAAGAGGAATGATAGCAACAAAATAGTTTTTTACCCATTTAATAAATAACTAGGCCTACTATAAAATAACAAGCAAAAAGGTTTAACTATGCACCACCAGTACATCATCATTAGCATGACCATTTGGCATACAACATGAGCGTGAGGTTTATTTCATGCTTTTAACTAAACTAAAAATATCACTATATTACAGTGTGAATGAGTTGTGATAGATCCTCCTGTAGAACATCAGTGCATCGGCAAACATAGAGGGCAGCATTTTCAAACCACATTTCCATGTATGTCTGTACTCTATCCAATTCTTTAGCCTGAAGATAGAATTAATAGAAAGTTTAAAGGATTACTGTCATTGAGGCTACAGTATATATGATGCCCTCATACATGTACATGGGGAGCCGTCATCATATAGAGGATGCCCTCGTATAGAGGATGCCCTCGTATAGAGGATGCCCTCGTATAGAGGATGCCCTCGTATGTGGGATGCCCTCGTATGTGGGATGCCCTCGTATGTGGGATGCCCTCGTATGTGGGATGCCCTCGTATGTGGGATGCCCT
>JAVCKS010089670.1:5665-17999 GCA_032273685.1 Pteraster tesselatus | reverse complement strand
GTTGAATGGCTGGTGTGAACATCCGGATACGGCAACGGCTAAAGCACCTTTACAAAGTATGGAGGCAAAAACGTTCACACGATTTCTATTTAACGTGGTTCATAGGTCTATCTGATATTTACATAATTGTCAATTACCACAGCTGGCTTTAACAAGCTTGTGTCATCTTCCCCTGTACGCCAAGCCCTCCCCAGCCGGTGTCATATATTTCTATTTCATTTGATAGATAAACCAATAAATACGTTGTCGGCAACTGTATATTACGGGGGCTGTGCAGTGTATAAAATCTCGCATCGACGGAACTAGACCCGTGAGGTCGCGAAGCCTGCTTTCCCCAACTTGTCAACGGCGGTATAAAACACCTTAAACTACTGGATCTCACCAACGACCGGGGAGAACACGGAGATAAGTGTGCGTGCTATGGGTTTCGACGACGCACACTGCAAGAGGACACGGAGAGAAAAGGCAGTCCTTCCGTGGATTTATACGACAGGGAATCATAGATCACGGGGTTAGCAATCATTGTGAGTCTGAGAATGAAATATGACTTGAAGGAGCGTGTACTTGCAAGTCTGTGGTAAAACCTTGTAGTTTTTTGGGGGTGTTAAAGATGGCCCGGGGTGTTCGTTTCGTCATATATCAAAAACCACATCCAGTCACCACAGCTGTGCTATTTTGTTTTTCGGTATTTTTTAGGGGTAGGGGAGAGAAGACAGTGGATCGTCAGAGATCTCGCATTCACACTGCGGCGATCTATATTTTTCTTTCACTTCACGATAAACAACAAAAGGCAGGCAGTTCTCCTTGTGTGAATTTTGTGACATGTGCAGTGTCACTATCGTTTTCCACGGAACTGCACGGTCTGGGAAACTGGAAAACGAACAAAGCCATATATCATATCTCTCTCTCCTTGCGGTGGGAGTGACAGTGCAATGTACTGTCACGCCTGATTAAACACCGGTGGAAGTCGACTGATAAGTCTGTATCATTTCGTGACAAAAAGTACACGCAACATATACATAACCTAATAAAATATCAGCGTGGTGCGTCCAGATCATTTCATCCGCTGGTGGTAATATCCTGTAGCGAATATTGTCAGCGGGCAAATTAGCAGCATCTTTCAGGCCTAATGTTGGCAGCAAATCGACCCCATTCCTCTAAACGAATAACAATATCACATTTTAACGACGACGATTTGATCCAATTTGTGCAGCATGGTGGGATAACAATAAATATATTTTTAGCGGTAATGTTCGTGTACAGAAGTCTCGGAATACGAGTTAGGGTTGCACTATAATCTTACGGTATCCACAAAATATATAAGTTATTATTTAACCAAAGCTGCAGATGCAGTGGAGAGCAAAATGCTGCCCAGGTCACCACGCAAGTTGTATCATCCGACACCTACCTGCGTATACCCGCATTATACGGTAGATGGTATTTTGATAAATTAGTCAAAAGCAGAACGAAGGGCGTTGCTTTCTTTTAGTTTTAGGGGACGAGGAAACGTAGAAGGGCCATCTCCGATCGCCTGAAGCGGCGATGGGAGAGCGACCATAACCTCACCAGCAATCCATTTTGTGATTTAACCGCCCCCCCCCAAAAACAAAAAAACAAAAAAAACAAAACCAAGAATTTTCGGGTTTTGCCCTGTAAACTTAGAACTCGGGCTCCAATCCGCGCAATATGACCGAACGAGGGCGTCCTATTTAGCCCGACGATAATGCCCGTTTAATCACTTCAAATACACCAGGGGAACCACCGGTTATAAAGCTGTTGGGGTTTGTTTGTCAAGGGAAAGACAGTAACTACAAAAGTGATTAATTTCCTCATGCATCGCGATTTGGAGGACTTTATTTCCCTTCAAACCCCAGAATTTGGGGAACTTGAGATATTAACATCAAGATCGTCTTGACAAAGACTACGGAATAGGCTGTTGCACAGCTTACAACTAACATTAACACTGTTCCTATCGGTATACACGTATAACATTGAACGTAGCCTCCTATCTAGGCACTGGATGTACTTGACATTAATGGTACAGCGAACATAATGACAGCATATGGGCGGTTGTAAACTAATACGGCACCCAGCACACTGTACCGGTGGGAAAGTGTCTTTGTCTATAGGCAAAGGTCTGTAAACAATTAGTGGGATTCCGATTACAGCGCGAGGAATCTATATAGCTTGGTAGAACTGATGTAAGTTCTTGAAGGTTATTAACCGGGGATTGGATAGAAACGTCGGTTGTGATTCTTGGGGTTTTGTCCTCTGTACTCTTTGGATGGAAACTTACGGAGAAATGTTCTTTTTCTTCTTCTTCGTGTGGTTCGGTTGAAGCTGGTTGACGCCGTTATTAACCCCACCACAGCGGTCTGCTTCATGGGCTGATACAATGAGGCTATTCTCATCCCTAGTGGGTATGTACCGTGAGAGAAGGAGCTACGGTTTTGAACAGTGGGAGGAAAACCCCGGGACTGAAGGAAAACCCACGAAGTCAGGTAGGGAGGGAAAACCCACGAAGTCAGGTAGGGAGGGAAAACCCAGTTCACATGTCAGTCCCGGATTCAAAACCGTGTTTTCCAGTGAAGGGAAGTGAGTACCGCTGCACCACTTGACTTCCCAGAAATGTTACGTGATCGCAAATAAAGATAAATAATCAGAGCCTGATGTCATGTAAATGGTGGTTGAATACAGAATTTGCATAATAATTACGTACATATAGTAATTATTTGCATAATTACGTAAATATAGTAATTATTTGCATAATTACGTACCGCTAGTAATTATTTGCGATGGTGCGGTTTCTGTTTTAGAAGCAGGCGTAAATCTGAACACAAAATTTTATGCCAAGTATAATATAAACAATGCCATAACAGTAGGTTTTTTTGAACCGTCGAAATACAGGCCTACAATGGCGTATACAATTGTTTCTTTAATAAAATACAAGATATTGCAGAAAACAACTGCCCGTGCAAAAACGATTGATTTGGAAGTGAGGGCGGTGTTCTCATTAGGCATCGACATCCTGAACAAAACCCCGACGCTGGCGAACTCCCGGCATGCTTGGTCGGTACTAACACGTCACTGTGAAAATCATCTCCAGTTAAACATCAATATATCTTGAAATCAAGTCGAGCCTTTTAAGTGTTAATTTGCTGCCTCTGTTTCGGGGTTTTGTTTTCTACGAGGATGATTGATCATGGAACACCTGACTAGTTATATGGCTCTCCTGTACGCTTGCACGGATGCTGGGTCATAGGTCAACGTCTTCTCGCATATCATGTCCGTTCCATGATGCATGTACAATTAAAGCTGCAATCGCTCAATACAAATCGACAAACTATCAACGATAATAGAAAATAGACAGTGTCATTCTACTTAAAGGATGGACAACTCTAAAATTAATACTCGCAGGAAATTCTAAGGAGCTTGGTAATAATGGTGTTGAGAAATGATTGTAGAATCACAATACATGACGGCGTATATCTATTCTCCGAGAACATCAATGGTAATGGCGGCCAGACAAAGAAACCTCAGCCGGACAGTTTACCTCGCAAGATCAGTTATCGTGGTATGCTTCTCAATGGAAGGTTATCCTGTGTTTAATTATGACGCTAAATAATCCAATTCGGAGAAAGTATAATCGACAACGATGACAAAATATGGTCTTTCGTGACATCGTTTTATGGATCAAGCATTATTTATATTCCAATACTTCATAATAGCTATTCTGCTGAGGAGCAACCGGGATCGGAGAAAATCTACCCAACAACGATGACAAAATATGGCCTTATATGACATCCACCCAAAATGGAATTGATAACTTGTCAACAATTTAGCAAAGAAAACAACATTGCCGCAGCTATACGGTAACGATGCTTCGTCGGAGTATAAGAGGCACCGCGTATAGTCTCGCCTGCGATCCGTATCGGTTCAGGGGAAGATGGCGATTGGAGTGGGGGGGGGGGTACAGCAGCTATGGGACGAAACGGAATATAATCCATCTTGCTTGATTAATTGGAGTTCTGACAGGTTTAATAAACTGTTTATAAGCGGCGCTGACCGTTTTGGTATGTTGTACTGTGAGCGAACGTCACTCGCTGTAGTGTGACCTATCGACGTGACGTCATCGGTGGCAAGAGTTGAGACGGCCATTTTTTCTTTCGTATAACATAAACGGATAATTGTAATTGAGGATTTTAAACAAAACACGGCAGCTTTGTTCGAAATAGAAAAAAACTTTAACATTAGCATACTTTCAGCGAATCACGCAGAAACATGATGATTGGGGCACAACGTCTAGAGTAGGCTGCAGGAGGCGGATTGCCCTCATTGTTTCCGATAACATTTCGTATTGGATATCATTATCTTTGCATGAAGATCGGATATCGAAACGGTGGGAATTCCAACAGACCCCCCAAATGCTTTATTGGGCTTAGGCTGTCGTCTCGGGTCCCAGGTCGGGCTGCGTTCAGGCCTGCGGGACAGAGAGAACTGACGGGTGACCACACGTAAGCTAAACTCCTTGATTGGGCATGCATAATACAAATAGCATACCTACACATCGCTGGTATCTCAGTTCTTTACCCTGACGTCTTCGGTGCTTTCCTCGATAGCTACCGAAGCACCTTATCATGCTATATCAATAAACTATCCCGTTGTATAGCTCTGTAGAGTTGAAACATCACTGACCATTACTGATTGGTGGTGTTCATAATTATACTGTACGTGTATAGGTGACTGAAATTATTATGACCCGCAAAGCAACAGCTAAGCAGTCTCTAGTTTTTGTTTTGTTCTGAAAGTGAAACTACCTTGCCAGTATTTATCTTATAGGCCTATTTTTGTTTGTGTTATGGGTATCTTCGCATCTTCACGTTTGACTGTTTCATATAAATGAAAAAAAAGGTAAATTCAATGATTTATCACGATACATTTAGTAAAATAGGATTAGTACGTGTGCACTAACTCGACACGGACAAACAGTGTCATTAGACGAATGTCGATTTCACATTTCTGAATCTTAAAAAAAAAAAGCCACGCTTTCGGATCTCGATTAGTATCCCATCATAACCAGACTTGATTATCAACGTGTGGCATGACAACATCACCGCCGCTATTACTCAGCCCCGAAGGCCGATATCGCCAGATCAGATCTTCTATTTTAACGTGATACAAAATATAATAGGGTTCAGCCCTTCCTCGCTCTGACAGCACGTACCGCTGCTGTACTCAACAACAGTGATAAGATTTGTGGCGGCGACTCGGCAGTCCTTCATCGATCGAAGAAGTTTGAGGTCATTATACTAGGATGTATTTCATTTACGTCGGCCAATAAATACCAAATGCTCCAAATTGACCCTTTTAGCCTCGAGCTCAAGTAACTATGCTCACTTTACGAAAATCCTGAGGTGAGTTCGTGAGTTCATCTAAAAAAAGGGCGGTCAGAAAGAGCATAATTGCGAGTTGAAAGGAGGGCACGTCGTGATCTTGGCACGACACTACTCAAGGAAACCTTCCCTTCATCGAAACTAGAGGGTCTCTCCTCCTAGCTAGCCCGGGGCGACATGTGCTATTCTATACGTTGGCGCGCTACACCTGTCGGCATAGGTAGTCACACCTATTGTTCCGATGATAGCTTCGGTATCCCTAAGGAGAAAGCACGGGGAGTCTAGGTGTTGAAACGACCGGACGAACGGACGGTGTTTAAGGGGGGATCGAGTCACGGAGGTCGGCCCGCGTGTCTGGGGGTTCATACCCGAGTGTCTCCTGTGAATCGCGTGCAGCGAACAGAACATTCGGCTTATTTTGTTCAAACGTATATCCCAGCCACGGTATTCGTAACCCATCTATTATGAACATTGGATGCCGGTTGCAGAAAACAAGCACATTATAAATCATATATATATAAACCAAATTACCAAGCACAAAACACTCTATACACAGGTCACGGTTTGACCCGGCATCCGGGTCAGACTGCCGGATCAGCAGAAGTTGAACATTCAAAATTGAACATTGTAAAGAATTCAGAACCGTCAATTCCTTATTGCTACACTGTTAAAAATATCCGTAATTTTACGTTATTTGTGCGGTGTAAATTTACAGCGGATCATGTTTTTTTACATTTTTACGGTTATTTCAACTTTAAAGCACATTAATACGGCCAAGTTATTTTACGATCTTATAACTTGAGTCCTAGTTGCCAGTCATTTTACCGTTTTGTAACCGTTCATTTTTACCAGTGTAGATCATTGTACGGACTTAATTTGGATAGGCTCTATACATGTCACATAATTATCACTGACCCGGTGTCCGGCTGACTTGACCTAGAATACGGTCAGGCGCCGGGGCACAGTTTCCCGATCAGTTCTGGGTAAGACAACCGGTTGTACACAGTGCGTATAACCTATAGAAACCAAGACTGATAAAATGATGTATTCACTTCGTTTCCGAACTGATTGTTTAATGAGAATGTTGATATCAGCGCACACGCTGTTTCATTGTATTGGACCGGGTCGTGTTTCAAACAAATCACAAATCCTCACTTGGCCATTGCACTTTTTTTGTGGGGTAAACATATAGCTCGAAAGGCCGGGTGGCCCAAATCAACATTTGTTCAAAATGCCTAATCGATATTACCGGTTTAGTATTCCCCTTCCGTCGGAATCGCGAAGACATTATGTCCACCGTTGGTCATACACCCCCTCCCCCCATTGTACATTTCAGGAAACTTTATAATTCCGTATTATAATGGTTGATCTTTCGCGGAGTGCCTGCTCTCCCCTTTCCAAGCGGTAGACAGGCGTGTACTGTCCGACCAGAATGCTAAAACGTGAAGAAATCGATCGTCAAGCTAGTCCCGTTTGGCCGGCCGACCGGCGGCCCGGCCGGCCGGCCGGCCCCGCGTATAATGCTAGAGCACCACCATGTTTTTGACCGCTTTGCAAAGTACGCTAGCCCCCCGTGCGCGAACAAGGACCACACCGTTTTCCACCCTTCGCCGTCAGCTACGACAACTATACTATAACCTTCCCGCACAAGAGCTGCCGCGATGCAGTGCGTTATAGCTCGTCCTAACAAAAGTAGAGGAGGAGAAAAAGACGGAGAGAAAGAGGGGACGAAGGGAGAGGGGAGAGACAGAGAGAGAGTGAACAAATCCGAGGGCAATAACCGAGCAAGGCATCCCGCGGGGGAATCGTTTTGATTGTCTCCGTTTTGCCCGGCACGTACAAAGAAACGTCCCAGCCCTCCTTGAATGTCACTTCATTATTCATAATTTTCTATTCCTTGGTTGAGAAATCGGGGAAAAAAAGCTTCTGTCCTATACGTAAGCCATGTTTGTGCAATATTTGTGTACCCAGCGTCAATATTGGGTTTAGGCCTACATACATCGACTGTTTGAACAACACTGAGACTGCGCCGGAAAGCCATCCGCCATCTTTCTTCCTTTTCAATGGCGATGACTTTGTTAATTTCCTAAAAAATATACAGTAGATAAAGTGTACGAGAATATGCATGGGGGGGGGAATTTCACGATTTGCATTAACATGAAAATGTCCATGACGATCTAAAAATACTTAATGTATCGGTCAGTAAAATTGTTGTTCCTTTAGTAACAGTATCCTACGTATAGTGCTGACGGCCGGGAATTGGTGGCCAGGCCTAGCTCCCTTTAATGAATAATACCGATAATAGAATAGATAAGTACATTGCTACAATTCCCAATTTCGTCTTTAAGTTTATAATTGATTTATTTGCAAGCGTCGAGCGTGGTTGTGGATAAAAGAAATAAAATAATCTCACAGAATACTGATAATTTTATCATAACTGTACGTCTGTCACCCTAAATAGTTTCGCATAACTTAATTACAAAGTAGCCCCTCAAAGATTTCAGAACCGCCACCTCATAATATTTTGCTGAATAATTTATACCTGAAAGTTTGCATTAATGTATATGTTACGCCACTGCCTTGTTATCCAGCTCCATTTTCTTTGATTAAATCTGGATTCACCAAAACAACCGCATGACCTAATTTCGGGTATTTTTTTCCTTCGGTGTGAAACCTGTAGGTTTGGAGAGTCCCAAAGTGCTGATTTTGGAGGGGTGTAGGTGTGATGACACGACAAGACAGGGTCTAACCCAAGAACCACGACGTGTTTTGACAATTACACGACTGAGTGCCGGTGTAGCACCGCGAGTGCTCCCCACTGATTCCCGCCGGAGAGCGGGGACGCCGGTCAATAGAAGACTCGTAATAACATCAGGCACCGAGAACTCGGACACACCTGACCGGGGAGAAGTGTTGTCGATTGATAGGTCCTGGGAAAGGTTGTCAGGCTGGTTGAAGGACGAGGGGCCATGTTCAAGACAGATAGTGAGCTTGAATTTAGGCTGAGGAGTCTATATTAAGCATATAATGTACAAAAACCAAGTCCGAATGACTTATAATGCTAATTATCCAATCACGTTGGCATGGTCTTACATAGGATTGTACGCGCCGCCATTTTGTTTGGCGCCACAAATGATGGCGGACGTTTCTTCTATAAGATGACAGTGCGTTATATTTGAATAAATAATGGTCTGGTACATTGACGTAGTCGGTGAGGTATAGGCCTGGCTACACGAGATGACACTGCGGTTGGTTGGGCAGCAAGACACGTCCGGCAGATGGTCTGTGTTTTACTTTGTATTGTTTGCGTATGCCACAAAAATATAGTACCAGCAACGTGATTACTCCGAGGATGCGAATTCGAATTTCAAGTGTCTGAAATCAGTGCTCCCCAAAGGAGCCGCTACCGTACATTCCTGTGTAGGTTAGCTCTCGTTCTTGGATCCGCCAACAGCAATATCTGCACGTTGGCGTCGTATAGATGCTATATCGTACGGTGACTGAACGCTGGCGGAATTTCAACCCAATAAAGCAAAACCGATGTTTTGCTTATGGAACAGGTGAGAGCGTTTATATATCTACGAGTTCAGAGGTCAACCCAGACTTCAGCAATGCAGCAGAGCTATAACCGCCACGGTGTATAGGTGTATGCGCCAACGTGGCACCGCGGTACCGTACATGAGCCGGCACCAGCCTATACTGACAGACCGTAATGTATTCCGAGTGTTCATTGAGACAGGATCAGGAGGCCACGTAGTCACCATGCTGGAAATATAGAGCAGAACAATCGATACGAACCACTGGTAATTTCCTGCGGATCTGTTTAGAACGCTCACTGTTGTCTTCTGTGCTTGTTAATGAATGTGTTGTGCAGGATAATAATGCGATGTCTGGAGACAGATACACAATCGGAAAAGAAAAAAATGGGTCTCTCAGAATTAAAGATGTGCGGTCCAATTTCAGAGGAAGGAAACGGAACGAGGAATTATTGCTGCAAGTCAATAATTCCACAAGAACATACTCTGTGACTATCTGTAGATGACTGCTGGTTCTTGTCATCAGTTGAAATCATGCCAAATTAGCAATTCGACATTTCAATATATTTCCCAAGATTAAATCGATCTGAGACTAGCCAGGATAGATAATTTGTATAAATAATTTTACTTTATAAAAGATTCCGGAATAAAATCCGTGTAGTTCTGCATATAATCTAGATATTTTCTCGGTTTCTTCCCATCTCTGTCGATTCCCAATAAGATACAACGTTTCAAACAGTTTACATATTTCATACTGCTTTAACCACGGTTAGTTTACCGATACAAAGTAGTGGCTGGCAGTAATAAGTCATTTAGAATATTCATGGATCTTTCCGTGCCATATATCATCTTAATGCTAATAACAAGGCTAAACCGACCAAGTTATCAATGGAACATTTACAAATATTTATTTAAACACGATCCAGCAAATACAACGAAAACATACACAAAAAATTGGGCCTACTTCTAAATTCACACAAATTTTTCGAAAAAAATCCATCATAAAACACTTGGTTTTTTTTTTCACTGGTTGACATAATGCTGACATCTGTGGGTATAAAAGATAAACAAATATATTACTGCAGACCTACAATGGACATAGGCCTACTTCCCATGCACGCATACCATTTGTTTTATAGAAAATAAAACACTTCGGGACCCCTGAAAATTGCCCTTCATAATTACTACTTAGCTTAATAACAATAAAATCCTTTAATAAACTGTATCGACTACGATATTACACTAGTAGCACTAAACCTTTAATTATAATTGAAGATAATCCAGGGAACCATAGTTGAAATTAAGGAAACCGCAGTGGTGATTTCCCAATTTTCATCATCGTCGTCACGCGGCCCTAATGCTGATCCACCATTATTAAGAATTAAATCCCTCGCTACAGACTCCAAGACTTAAAGATTATCACTCATGCTTGAACATAGGGGATGAAATGGTCCACAGCGAGACGAAGGCGTCTTAGAGCGTAGCTTAAAGAGGCACGGTCCCATTTCGGACCGAGAATCATTTGAAATGTTGAAGAGATCATTTGGTATAGGTAGCCCCTTATTATTCAGCTGTAAATCGATGCATGGTATAGGAAGACCATTCACGGAAAGGTACTTTCCTGCCAAATTGACTTAATGGCGGGAAGGAATAACTGGTACTGGGTCTCTGCAACTACCCGTTTATTAATTCGTACTAGGCCCTATAGTTTGAAAACAAAAATGCCAAATTATCATCATTATTTCGTCTTTATAACAATAGATGGATTTTCAGGGGGGGAAATGTCCAAAGCATGCAGAATACGGACTGAAACTTAAATTGTACAAATTATTTTCGGGTGTAATGTGAAACGGTTACAAGTCGTTTTTGTTTTAGTTTTCTCCTATTTTTTTGTATTCTCTGGGTCGGACATCCCATCCGGGCACTTCCGTGACCCGAGATCGTGTGAGCGTAGCACGCAACGGCTGGCTGGAGTGTAAACACGCACGTTGCATACAACGGCACACCGGATGTGACGTTGCGCCGACCGAGAGAATAGAGCGTGTTGGGGCAGCACACCCCCATCAGTACAGCGAATAAGTCCTAGATTGCCATAATGCACAATAATACAATACCACCGAGTTATCAAAGTAGCGTTATTCAGATAGATGCCATTCTAAAACGCAGACACGTCATTAAAGGGGTTCAATCGTGCCCGAAGCATCCATCAATTCCCGGGCAAGCCACAGTGACGTGGAGATAAAATAATAAGCTAACTCCAACCTCCTTTCGATTAGTAGTAGGACATGTACATATTATAATTAGGCCCCACGAAACCCGAGATGGTCCTGCGCAATGTGACAAAATGAGGGCGTCGTGCTAACCCCTTTAAGCAGTTGTGTCCACTGCGAGAGAGAATATAGTAGTTGATATGAAATTGTGTAAGGTGAATATCTTTCAGCTATTAAATGTTTAGTGTCATTGATACCGCGTATGACTAACGTTCGTATAAGATGCAATTTATAATGCGAACGGACTACTGATATTGCCAAGTTGAACGCACGCGCATGAGACCAGTACAGCGCGGTATAGCGGAAAGCGATACATGTGTCTGTAACACGAGGCAAGTTAGGTCCAAAGAATTTAATTACAGAATATTCCATGAAAACAAAAGAGGTTGAATATTATGATGAAATCATTTATATGGCAATTGTTTGTGTGTATCTATACCATTTACGCGATTAATGGCAGCAGTTTCCTTACAGTCCGTTCCATCGATTTTCAATGTTGTATTTAGCTCATTCAATGAATTGTAATTAATAATAAACTGGAGAGTCAACAAAATATATATTTTGCGTCTTTCAATTGGCCTATTATTTGTTCTTGAATATCTACTATCTTTCAATCCTTTAAAGATGCTATTGTCCGATTTCAGAGCGATTTGAGAATTAATTTCAAACGTTGAATTGATAATTTGGAATATGTGTTTACCCATTAGCTTCGGTGCGTATCTTCCTTTAAAACCTGTGTGTCTTGCCAATCTCAGCAAGCACAACAACCATTACATTAAGAAGAAAAAATCCTTGCACCGTCAAACCGCGCAAGTATCGCGTTTACCAATCGATTCCCAAAGTTGGTTGTTACATGTAATCATGCCGCGCGCACCGTCCAATCTTTATCAAATAATTTCAGGAAACAGAAATAGGAAACTTCATTAACCGACGAGAGCCAAGCCTGGCCGAGGCCCCGTCCTTCCTTGTGGAAATCAATCCTTGGTGAAATTTATCCAGCCACTGATGTTAGCCAAACACCTGCCCGAACGAGCTCCGGTTTATCTCGAACGAAATATTTATTTTTGTGTACAAACGGCCAAAGACCATACGTTACATTTATTTTGACAAGAATTCTGCTAATTTACATTATTCG
>JAVCKS010089648.1:0-18539 GCA_032273685.1 Pteraster tesselatus | reverse complement strand
TCAACTCGTGGACGGGTCAACTCGTGGACGGGTCAACTCGTGGACGGGTCAACTCGTGGACGGGTCAACTCGTGGACGGGTCAACTCGTGGACAGGTCAACTCGTGGACAGGTCAACTCGTGGGCGGGTCAAATCATGGCCATGTCAAATCGCGGCCAGGTCAACTTGTGTTCTAGTCAACCTAAATGAAGATCAAGTCATACCCAGATGATGTTGTCCTTGGGTTTTTGTTTCTAAAGGCATTTAAGTTTAAGACTCGACAGTAATTAAGTAAACTTTTGTAATCCCACAGGTGTGCTACTTTTTGTTCTGTCTTGTAAATGTATTGGGGGTGATTACCTGTGTACAAATTAATGTTTAGGGTTTTTTCGTGTAAAATGTATTTATTCAATTTTAATTTTGTATTTGTGTATGTATCTGTTCTTGTCTTACCTGTGAAATAAATAAATGAAATAAATAAATAAATAAATGAAACAAAAGTTACTGTGACATAAAGTACTGAAAGTAACATGCAACAGCGATGACCAATTTGATGATTTGACCAACTTGACACGAAGTGAATTGACCAGACAGTAATACATTGGGAAAACTGAAATTCGGTACAAGTTAATCAGGTTTATACCCAGATATTACGTACGTAATGTCTTCAGTTGCTCCTTTAGTTTAATGATTTTCCTCTCGATCCGTGCATACTTGGGGAATTCGTCCTTGATTTCGAGGACGGACTGTTCATCGGTTAATTCTTTGACTTGAGCCTTTAGCTTCTCTTCTAATCTGGTGTCGTGAAACACAGAAAGGACAACCTATGAAAAATAGAATGGATACAAGTAAAGTTTGGAATATCAGTCATTCTCATTCACGAATATCACTTTCCAATGGAAGCAACGCTAGAATACTTGGAGTAACTATAGAATACCCCGCCAACACGTCCCCTTTCTAAAAAGATCCTGCTACCCAGAAGTCACTTCACAATGATTCTAATTACAAGGGTACCACACTAGTCACCAAAACAGGAGTGGCAGGGTATTCTATAAGTAAGCCGAATACTCCTCCACGACATCCTTTTTCTACATAAATTAAGACTTCACATAACAACGATGTTAATTGCAAGGGTACCTGGCTAGTCACTTTAGGTACATGTATTCTAGAATCTAACCTTCCTATAAAACAATGACAATGTGATTTCGTTCAAATTTGCTAACCAATTGAACATGTGATCACCCTGTGATCATGTCAGAGACCGAGATGACAGTATTTCTTTACAAACTTGAGGCTCAGTAAAACAATTGAGCGACGATTGATTTGATTCTACCCAAAGTAAAAAGGAATAAATGAAAATGAAGGCCCTTACCTAAAAAAATAAACCCTAACCCTATCCCTCCACCTTCCTGGCATGTACAGCTACACTTGCAGTTGAAAGTCTAGTCGAATATTATGTGCAAGTGTAGCCCTTAAGCCTCGTACGGATAAGGTAGAATTGTAAAAGTGTCATTTTTGTCATTAAATTACCACTAGTTAAAAGCCCAATTCAAAATTTCTTCCTCAACTAATTCCTATCTTAGATGTTCACTAGTCTAAATAGGCCTACGTAAACTTGGGGAAAATAAACGAAGGAAAACTGGCAATTAGCACCTCAGTCCTTGCCCATGTATAACAATAATAACTTACTTGCTTAACAATGCGAGGAATCAAAAACTTGAACAAGTGTAGTATTAAAACGATTAAAAACACAACGAACATGCTGGTGGCTGCCATTTTAATAATCTGATTCCGACCATCCGCATATTGCGATTATTAATACGAAAGAGGGCGCACTATACGGTCGATAATTGTTTATCTATGTAGGGGGCGCACTTGCCGTTTTTGACAGTGGTTGGCTACAGAACTATTTTGCACGCTGAGCTTCCAGCTTTGGAATAACCCAAATAAATGGGTCATGAACACAGGTTAGGAGACAAACAACATTTTTGAAATACTGTCACCATCACGATTTGATCTTCTTTTGAAGACCCACTTTTACTGCCCATTGGCTCGCGAACAGTCCGACTATAAGTCGATTTCGCGCAGACTTTTGCAATTTCAAGTTAATTAGTCAGCCCATTCAGGAGAACAATTTACGCAAAGGTATACATGTAGGCCTAGGTACTAATCTGCTTATTAGTATTTGTTTAAACTTTGGTCTCAAATGCGTTTCTTCTAAACGATTAAATTCTAAACTCTCGATGAAATAATACAAAGACAGCTGTAAATTCTCAGTCAAATGCAATGTTATTGTTGTTAGCTTACTTTATGATTGCCAAAGTAAATGAAGATTGGTTTAGCTCTATAGTTTATGGATAGGCCTGCCGTCCTGACTAGTGAATATCCAGAAAAACAAACAATTTTCTCACGATATTTTCGACTCAATGACAAAGTTTAGGGGCATTCAGCTGACCGGTCGTTGTTTGATGCCAAACAACTTGTAATGACAAAAAGATTATAATTTGATAAGGAATAATTTGCGGAAACTAGCATGCGATTTTGACTAAGGTTACAAGTTCATCGGTCTGAAAATGTTCAATAAATTACTCGTCAGTTTTTTCGTGGGTGATATCTAATCAGAGCTGATCTAAGTATTTAACAGCGCTGCCACCTTGACCACGGATCGTGAAATTGAAAAACAGCGTGGTTATTACGATGAACACGCTGTTCAAACCTAGCGCTAGCTGTTAATATCTCGAAATGTGCTGCGAACCAAAGGAACCTTGGAATACCAAAAACAAATCAATTACCATAATACATTTAATAAATTGATGGATGGAAGGTTGGTGACGCAATGTACGGTATTCACTCAGCGGAATGATTTGCAAAGTCTACCCCCTTCCGTCCCCTTCCTGGGTTTTTACCGAATTTCATTCATAAGGATAGACCTACAGATGTTCCCTAAGTCAAGATCAGAAAGTACCGAATCCAATGTCAATAGGATCCGAGACCTATAGGCCCACTCCGGCAAATTATCGTTTGAGAGGTGAAAACATTCAAAAGAGTCACGTACTGATAACTCTACTAGTGATAGTGTTCGTCTGACCATTTCTGAAGTTGGCAAATCAAATGAGTCGTTACTTTCCGGTTTTGGCAAAAACGTTGGTCGTCATTATTAGATAGGCGAACCGGTATTATTCTATGCACAATTTTACCAACTTCTGCCATTTTACGTGATTTTGCATGCATAGAAATCGGTGTATGTAGAGTCAAATACCCCTTAGCGGCCGACGAAACGACCCATTTATATTTTGTCTTTCGCTCCCTGTGTAGTTATTTTATATTTCATGTCTAGAGAAACATGTCTGCTTCCCTCTTTTGGTTATTTAATATTTGTTGGGGTAGTTCATGACTCGTGTACATTTTTGTCCATAGGCGGTTCATAAATAGCCAGCTTTAACCTACATGGTCCAAACAACAGCATGTTAATCGTTACTACTGAAGTGTGTAAACAAAATAACCAAACTGTGTACAACACTGTAGACTGAATTCAAAATTTCACGAAAAAAGGAATAATCATGACAGTTATTATAGAAAAACCAGCCGGTATCTTCCTGAGCGTATGGACGATTGTCCTGGCGGTTGCAACCGGCGTGATCGTTGTGGTCGCCGTGGGGCTTGTGGCTGGGTTCGTACCGGACCGGGGCTGCGGTGTCACCAGGTGAGTATGATCCGAAAGACGGACTTCGCAGCTGTCTAAAAACACGTATTCCCTAGACACCAGTTGATTTGGTTAAAGCTACTTTAGCAATCGATTATAACTAAAACCGTCTCCCTAAATGGGCAAATCTTCAACTTTGTGGGTTTGGATGCCGACCCACCAATTAAATAATATTTAGTTATTGTTACTTGTGAATGTATACTGCGGTGTAAGTGCACCTTGTGAACTATATATATTCTTCGAAAGAAGGACACAGTTACAAAAAACACATAAGACAACGTTGATTTTATTAGACACCATCAGCATATTTAATCGAATTCGTTAATTCTACGAAAGCTTGTTTGCAAGCTTCGTTCCGCTATACGAATTCATTCGCGGTTGTATAGTCACTCCATATCCAGATACGGTCGCATACTTCATATTACCCCTATAGTGCCTAATCATTTATTTTAAAACTTGAAACAGCACGGATGCACCTGTCTGGGATACGACCCAGCCACCACCGGCTACCACCCATGATCCTAACATCGTTTGGGATAGTCCCCGCCTTCCGGATACCCTCGTACCCCTTCACTACGAGTTGAAAATGACGACGGACCTAGAGGAGTTCATCTTCGACGGACAGATAACCGTGACTATCCTCTGCCGGAAGTCCACCAATGTAATTGTCCTGAACAGCAACCTACTTGAGATCATCGAAGACACGGCTCGCATGGAATCCGATAGTGGCAGGGCAGTGGTCGGGGTCGCGGTGGATGAGGTCAACCAGTACCTGGCCGTGACCCTAGACGGGGATCTGGACGAAGGTGCAACGTACAGATTCACAGTTGAGTTCAGAGGACAACTGGGCGATGACATTCAGGGGTTTTACCGAAGTTCGTACATACTACCCAACGGGGACAGAAGGTAAAATAACAAAAAATTGTGAAAATTATCCAGATGTTGTCCCATAAAACATGCAAAAGATCCAATAATAATGTTTCATTATGGTCTCTAAGTCACCTCGCCTCCACTCTCACCCCAGCTCCCTAGGGAGCTGTTTCAGCGTTCAAAATCGTGCGATGTTTATTACTGAGTTTCATAGAAGAACGACCCGGCCAGGGCCGGTAAAGTTTCACAGTGGTTGAGCCAAAATTCAATTCGTCGAATTAAATGGTTTAGACGTCGCGTTTCTGCCCTACAGAGAAGTGCACCGTCTGTTAAGCTAGTCTACAGTATAATCACTAAAGAGAAATACCGTCAGCAGACAAGAGGGCACTTAAGTACCGTATACGGCTGAAATTCGTTGGGTACGGCCTGCCGGGCCCCAGTTGATAATAGTATTAGGGTATTTATTTACACAAAACGATAAACGTTATTGATATAAAATGTGAATCACCCGTAACAAACAAGAACTTTATCTATAATAGATTGTTTGCTTGTAATATTACTGTGGTATTTACATAGACGCTGTATAACATGGAATCACATTCGGGAATCCAATTTGTACACGTCGAAGAAAATATATTGTTATTCAAATGTATTCGATTATAATTTAATTCGAATGCAAATGTACTGCATTATCAGAGTTTATAAACAACAACAGCGGATTATGTCGTCGTAATTACGGATAACAGATCACGTGTGCACATTATACACTTTAACTAAGAGCATAAAATACCCATACATCCAACACAATATCACTTTTACTGCTGTAACTGTACCGACAGAAAACACTGCGCCTGCCATAAAAAATAAACCACGCGGAAACCGTTTAACTCCTGAACTTTGATAGACAAAAATAAACAAACAGTCTGTGTTTATGAGTATTCGGGTTAGAACGTACTTTTTACACAACGGGACTATAATATGAGGAACGCATCATGAGAAACGAATCTTGTTTCATGCTGAGCTCCGGCTGATTTTGGAGCTTATCGAAAGCCCTGCCCTCGTGCCGCTACCTAACCCCTGGGTCACCTGAAAGTTATATTAGGTCTACACAAGCTTATTATTATGTTGGAATTTCCGTCGTGGTTGAATAGAACGACCTTATTTTGGTTGTACGTGCCGATTCCAACCTTTAAGTCTAAATTTACATGGTGAAAAAAACCCCAATATTTCCGTTTCATGCATGTTGCGGGTAATCATCAATCAACATATTAGAAATCGCTTATTTATTTTCACTTCGCAGTCGCCTTTCAACATTCAAAAACGTTCAACGACGTGCAAATTCAAAGTTAATCTAGTAGTACATACTTCCAACTCCACCACGAGGGTCTCTCTCGAGAACAGAAATTAGTTTTAGTTTAAAAACTGTAATTTAAAGAACAAAGCATGGGAGCTTGAATACATCAATAAGTCCTATTAGATTTAACGATTGGGTCCTGAATAGAACCAGTCGGGTCTTAATAGTTGCCCGTACATGTAAATAACATAACTAAAATAATCATTTCAGTAACAATTTACCTCTTGTTTTGTAACAAAGTCACTTGGTTTGGCCCAAATACGTTGGTTGTTATAACGAGAGTAAGTGTCAGTGTTGGTTCGGACGTGTAAGTAGTTAGAAAGAAGTTTTCATATGACCTGTGATCTTATACCCATTGTACCACACAATATACATGTGTCATAAGCTGCCATGTTGGAATGTTGTTTAGCCCCAATTGCCATGCCAACTAAGGCTGGGGGCTGTCAGGTGGGGGGCAGTCCTCTTCCCGCGCGTTCACTGCTACTTTGTATCATGGGTAGTATTACGGGGGTATCAACGTGTGAGTTGGGTTTTCGCCCCTTCCTGACCTCGTGGGGTTTTCCTTAACTTCCTACCCCCCAAAACAGTAACCTACAAGACAAGCTCTAATGTTACACTGTACCAAACAACGGCAAATCCGCAACCTACATTTTATTTGCAGGTGGCTGGCAGTGACATTTTTCTCGCCGACCAACGCTAGAATGGCGTTCCCTTGCTTTGACGACCCGGGCCTCAAGGCCAACTTCACCCTCACCATGGTGCACGCCCAGAACTACACGGCGCTCGGTAACATGCCGCTGGAGGGCACCCCGACGACGGACCCCGACGACGGACTGGTTACGACTCGGTTCGCGACGTCCCCTAAGGTGTCTACGTACCTGGTGTGCTTCGCCGTGCTGGACTTCCCGCATGTGGAGATGACGTCACGACACGGTATAAAGGTGAGTAGCAGGTGCATTTATGGATCCTTAGCCTCGGTACAAGTCGTCATCGTTCATTGACATAAGCCGGGAACGTCATGAACGAATTCACTTACACTATGAGCGGTATTATGAACGTAGTATTATATTAGTTTTCAAGTTTAAGAATACAATGTACAAGTGCCTTGAAAAGGTGATTGTAACCATTAACATTCCGCTTTTGTAAATAGATTCGTGGTTGGTCTCGGCCTGACGCCATAGATTCTTTAGGATTCGGCATGAATATGACAGCAGACACACTGGACTTCTATATTGACCACATACAAGTGGATTTCCCGCTGCCCAAAATAGGTGAAAATGTTTATGTGTAAAAAGTTCCTTGACAACAAAAAATTCACTTAAAATTTAGCGTTAAATTTACCTTTATAAATGAAACGCAAATTCAAATCGAAGGCGCGTTGACTTCAACGCATAAGGTTTCCATAAGGTCAAAGAGAACAAAACTCATATCGATTCTTAATCAATTTCCCTAAGAACATAGTTGACATAATAATCAGTTCAAATTTTTGAAGATAACGTTTTGTTCTTCACACATAATGCTCAAGACGTGGTGGCGGTGCCGGATTTTGAAGCGAACGCCATGGAGAACTGGGGCCTGATAACGTACCGCGAGACGGCACTTTTTAACAAGCCGGACACGACACCGGAGAGTAGCACCGGAAGTCAGGCTTTTACCATCGCCCATGAGATGGGACACCAGGTAATAGTAGATATAGCAGTGTGGATTGCAGACGCACTGACTAACTATTTAATAGTAATGTTACACCCATTACAGTACTTACTTACACCAAGGTGGCGTCGGTCGACTTCAGTAGGTCGACTCCCCTAGGTCGACTCCCCTCACCCGTAAACAAACCGGCCCTTACCATAATAACGAGCCAATGCATAACTTATAGGCCTATTACTGCCGGTATACCTCAAACAGTTTTTTATTGGTAACGCGAGGGTATTCAGGGACATCATGGAATCTACAAAGTACAATAAAATCTGCACAGAAAAGTAACTGTATGTGCATCATTAGGCCTCGACAGTGCAACAAGCCGCGCTTGTCACGCTGATGACTTTACAGCATACAATGTACATAATGCACTATTTTGTATGTATTGTACATGTAAATACGACAGATGCATGTACATGTACGATTTGAGCCTATCTATCCAAAAAGTACTTTTTTCTTGATAGGCACCTGCCACCGGTAGTTAAGAAATCCATATTTTTTGGGGCGAATGTGAACTATCCAAAGGTGAATCTGGTTTCCTCCTCGACAGTTTAAACTGTAAAATAATACAATATCAAACTTGAAGCGATGTTAGCGATGAAATTACATTGCAATGTATAGAGCTGAATAGGTTAGTATAATAGCAAAAACCTTGCCGAACGAAAGTAGCAGTTAGAAAACATCCGGCTAAAGACTTGCAACTATGACTGGAATGAACATTATACAGATGTACGTTGTATACTGAAACCCCTTCCCCGGAAGTTCTTCGAAGAAAAGCACCCCACCACATTCCCTTGTCCTCAATAACTCCCATCTAGTAAAGCTCCCGATTTCTTTAATAGAGACTGATTGATATTTTAATCGCTCTCGTCATCCTCTTCCCATGATGACGATGATGAAGACGAGACGTCAAATCGGGACGCCCATCCCGACTCAACTGGTACGCCACGCCCCCACTCCCGGCTTGCCCGCAGAATCATGTCACGTCGCATGCACTCAGACTCCGTCTTTTGCTGTTTCTGTCTGTCGCCTCGCTGCTGATTGGTGGCGTACTTGCTCATCCTGCGGATGATGTTGATGTGAGTCTGGCGCCGCTTCAGGTCCTCGTCGTATACCATCTTGTCGCGGACCTTGCGATGTCTGTCCGTGTTTACTATGTGGCGACCTTGCATCGCCAGACACACAAGCTGCAAAACAGACGATTTCTTGTCTATGAGGTCTTAAGTTTGCAGGCAAAATAATGTACTTTGCTGTAGTTCTATTTAGATTCTTACATCTCTTCGTCCCTGCGCCAAGTTCATCTTCAACTCCAATCGTCTTCTCTTTTCCTTCTCTCTCTCTCGCCTGATGGTACTCAGACACATCTCCCTGGGATGGGGGAAGATCGGACGTAAACTATGACGGCGTCCTCCACGGTGACAAACCGGAACCTCATAGGCCACTCCCCCAACGTTCACTTTGGGATCCAAGACAATACCTGTGAAATGACCATAACAATTGCCTGTTTCTTACCGTGAACCGCGACGCACTGACTGATTCAATGCGTGAGTAGCCGTGTGGGATACGAATGGCACTTGTATTGTTTACAGCATTAATAAACAATAACCACTAGACCCGTGTTTTCCTAGAAGGTTTTCGACAACGCTTGCTTTTGATGAAAATGGACATTCCAATATCAACCCCTTAAAGCGATCATTTTCCGTACATTGCGCAAGGAAACTTTTGACCTATAAACTGCAGCAGATAGCAGTGATAGAAATGTTCACATACCTTCCTTTTGCAACTCTAGAAGTATTTCCTCCTGATCTCGTCTGCGTCTTTGAAAAATGTTGTTGGCACTGAGGTCCATGAGCGTCCTGAGCTGAGCACCGCTATGTGGCGGCAGACCGCTTCGTACTCCACGACCTATTTGTCAAACCAATGTGGCTTTGTAATAGTGGCATTCTAATAATTAGTAATTGTAAATAATTTGTTTAACGATGTTATTTACGTAGTTACTAGTTCATGGTTTCTGTAGTGAAATAGCTTCTTACTTGTAGATGGTGTGCGCATTTCGGCATTCTCGGCACGCACATGCTCCCTCCCATCAGCTACATGTTCTCTTTGTCCGTGCTCTGTCTTTTTGCCATCTTTTCCATAGACGCCGTTATTGTTATTGTCATTTTGGCGGGATTTACGTCTGGACACTGCCGTTTTCGGTTTTACGGTAGATTTTACAGTTCCGGTAGCAGAATCAAGCTGTAGATTATATACAGTATTACACAGTATTTTCATGTCTATAATTATACCATGCGTATTATGATATTGATTTCTTTATTTCAATGCAATTATTTATTAGACAAACGGGTATTATTAAAATTATTAACAGCATCTTGAACTAACAACGGACCATTTTCATTGATTTGTACACAACGATAATCAACTCTATACCACACAATGTTCTCACCAAAAGACCGCCAACGTCAGGATGCTCCGGGTCGACTGCTCCAGCAGAATTAGTTTTCATGACTTGTCAAGTCCCCCAACAATGGTTTATCAAATAAATGTCAGAAAAAACCGGCTCCCGTCAGAGTAATAACACAATGCTAAGTCTAGTTATTACAAGAGCTGTGAGTACGTGTACAGAAAATCGCCAACAACAATGTCGCGTGACCAGTAAGCGAACCGTTCGGTGCAACGTCATTGGTGGGTTGTTGTGACGTACTAGCGCGTTGCCACGTGCGCGCTTTGCGCGGTTCCATTAACGCGACGCGTTCATTGCGTCACGTATTAAGTGCATGCTAAAGGAAAGGAACTTGCTGAACGTCTAAATATAAACTTTGAAAGAGGGCAGGCTTCGCACGAACGTAATTTTAACAGCTATAGTTGTTTTTAATGTCTTGTTTAAATGAACTATTAATTTATTGTTTATAATATTCAAATCTAGAATCTGTCACCGTTAATCGTGAATGATTGTGTGTTTATCGTGATTATAAATCCTACTGAATACAAACTGCACTGGTATGGATTATAGCATGTATGATCTCAAACGCCTTCGTCAACAGCACATACATTTCTTACTATGAGATATTCTTGACAAGGCTATTTTTCCCCATTTCAGTATTTTGGCAACCTTGTAACCCACGAATGGTGGGAGTACATCCTCCTGAAGGAGGGTGGTGCCTCGTACCTAGCGTACACCAGTCTACCGGTGGTGGAACCGACTTGGGATTATGTAAGAAAAGGTTCAGATTAATATAATAATAATAAGTTAAAATCATTTGGTTTGGATTAACTTCGAAGAATTGAATTAAATTGAAAAAATTATTAAATCTTACTGACCAATAAAAAGGCAACTCTGGGAGAGTGTCTTGCTCCACTTTAATACACAAGTCCTGTTATTGTTGTCGTTTTGGCGCGTTTTACCTCAAGAGCTTGTACTTTTTGTTAAAGAGTATCGCTGACATATATTGACTGGCAGTTTAGTTTCCCGTTTTAATTGCAACAGCAAGATCTCTTCATTATTGACCAAGTCACGACTGGTATGACCGCTGACGCTCTACCAAACTCCAGACCCGTCCAGTTGTACGTAGCGACTCCCGAAGAGATAGCTGCCTCGTTCGATCGTGGAATAACATACAGCAAGGTATATATAATATAGTCTGTATAATGTGGTTTTCATTTTGTAAAACTTGGTACGCTACCATTTTCTTATTGTGGTCACAACCTTCTCTTGTGGGTTTTGTACTCCGTCACCGATTAGGATGTCTTCTGCAAATTCTACCCAGTCGCGATGGCACGCTCCAGATTGGACAACAGCTCTCGGCTCTATATAGCCATAGGCTTCTCATGGAAATTATTTCACTCATGTTGCTAGATTGTCAACATGGCGTTGTTCTTTTAGTGGCTTCAACCATCCGTAATGAGGCGTAATGTTGTTCCGTCTTTCTTTTTTTCAGGGACCATCGATACTGCGCATGTGTGAGAGCGTCATTGGTAAATCGGCTTTTAAGACGGGCCTTATGGTAAGTTATAGGTCTTTCCGTTTGTGATATAGGCAAGTCTGGTCCAAAACCAAACTAATATACAAAACATTTACTAAATAACTGCAACGATGTTATTTTCGTTACCACACCAGAGTTACATGCGAATGTATGCCTTCGGTACGGCCACCAACGACGATCTGTGGACGTGCATGCAGGAGGTAATATGACAACTAGCCCCTTATACTATTTTGACTAGACCTAATAAACAAAGTATCTCTGTGATAGTAAAGTGTTGTTTGAAGACATTAGTAAACAGCCAATAATGTATATTTCTAAACAGTTTTATCAACCGTACCGATCGATGACGTATTCCGATCGATGACGTAATCCGATCGATGACGTAATCCGATCGTCGAACAAATTTTGAGTAATTTTCCTAATACATGTACTCATAAAAGTCCAGTTTTCGTATTTCGCTTTGCAATTGTTTATCAGTAACTTCTTTTCCAGGCGGTGGACGAGGAGGGAACATTAGCTATTAACGTAACAGACGTCATGCACACATGGGTGCTACAACCAGGATTCCCGCTGGTAAATCTCACGAGAACATACGAGAGCACAGGCGAGATCTTGTTTAGGGCGGAGCAGAGCCGTTTTCTGATCGACGGGGAGAAAACAGACAGGTGAGTCGCGCGAAAAAAACGTGCAGAATGCCGTACTTCCAAAAAAACTACCCTAGTTGTGTACTTTTAACGAGTGCCATTTCATTTAAATTGGTACTATTGTCAACAGAGGGCGCTGTTGTAAACAAAGGGCAATCTGGTATTCAGGGTGCTGAGGTCAATAGAGGGTGTTCACTTCAATTCACTGCGGGTGCAATATATTTTACTCCAAAAACCATTTTTATAGTGGTATCAACATTGCCAATTATCTTGTATGTTAACAGATACCTCTGGATGATCCCTTTAACATATCAGGCCAACTCTGCAGAGCCAACAACCGTATGGATGAACAATCAACCTGGTTTGTTTAAAGGGGCTATGTCACCAAAGACATTGCTTTAACTGGCAATCTGGTGTAACTATACTAGGCTTATGTTTCAAGCGGGTTATCCCTACACCGAATTGCAAATAATCTGAAACAAATTAGGATAGCACTTTGAAAATTGTGGCACCACCTGGGGCATAGACCACCAATACACGGCCACCAGCCCCGCCTCCAGTAATACCGGCAAACAAACAAACGTGTTCGATCCCCTGACCTATATTATATATGAATGGGCTGCGTGGCCACCATTTTGCTAGTGGCACATACATGGTGCGCCGTAGGGCCTATACGTACATGTACGTATATGCCAAGCCATATGTTATATGCCAAGTTCTATATGCTCAGTATGTTCGAGCAAAAAGCTTTTTCAGTCCATACAGTTTTATAGTCAATAAAAACTGTTTATCGGCAATAAACAGTTTTTTGAATTATTAAGCATCTGGCTTGCCGCATACGTGCACATAACGCCGTATCCCAGTACGAAGATTGCATACTACACAGTCACTCCACGTACACAATTGAAGAATAGAGAACAGTGATTCGATTTACCGAAAATAGTTTCTGTTTACAAAACCATTTTGCGTGAACCACTCGGAATTAATTCGAACAGTCAATAATGGTCCATATGGTGTCAATGGTGTCGATATGGCGCACGATATTAAGCAACGATTGTTTCGGTATATACTTCATGTAGTTCTTCGAAATACATTTTAAAATAATAACATAGAACATTTTCCATAATTTACAGCTATCGATCACCAACTGGCCGGGTCGGACACCGATTGGTTATTAGTGAACCCTGACAGATTTGGATTTTATCGCGTGAACTATGACCCAACTAATTGGCAGTTACTAAGCAACCAACTAGTTTCAAATCACACTGTAAGTGGTGATAAACTGTCTAATTTATGATGAATTATTACTGTATTTTCATGGTTTTCCGCTGCAGCGCTTGTGCACATGAACATGCATTGGTGCGTTCAGACAAGCTATATAGCCTAGCCAATATAAACCTCGAGTTGTGTCTATAATGAGAAACCAACGACTGATTAATGAATTACCACACGGTGAGTATTATTCCAACCTTTGAAATTTACATTTTAGGTTTTCTCCGTGGGTAGTAGAGCGACTCTCATAGACGACTCGTTTACCCTAGCGCGAGCGGGTTATCTCGACTACCCATTTGCACTGGAGATTACGAGATACCTAGCTGACGAAATGGACTACGTTCCGTGGGCTGCTAGCGGAGTAGTCATGAATTATCTGGATCAACGTTTAATCACAACCCCTGCCTATGGCTCATTCATTGTAAGTCTCATTTTAGGCCTACACGAAAAACGAAGATTAAAATTTATGACAAAAAATATTTCGAAAGATTACAACATGTAAGCAATTCTCTTACTACTACGGGGGAGATCTTCCCTGAAATTCTATTTAATTAATCATCAACACGATAGTTAGGCATATGATCACGAAGCCACCCAATAGTATATATAAGACGGCGTTCAACGTAAGAAGGCAGCCATGTTTTTCTCGTACACGAAGCGACAACTGTACACCAATAGTAGTTTGGAGCCGTTGCCATGAGTGACACAATTCACTTCACTTCTGGGCATCAAGTGTAATATACGTTATTCTTTATTGACAGAAATATATGAGAAGTCAGATTACCCCGTTGTACAACGTACTCGGTTGGACGGACGGTGGAACGCACCTTGAAATGTACGAGTAGACCCTGTCTATTTGGTGTTAATTTATGTTTATTGAAGATTTCACAAGACGGGAGCCCGCCACAGAGTATAGAGATGTACAATTACTGACAAAGCATTTTGCAAATTTTTGAGTAAAAAAGTATGAAATTTTGCCAAAAGATAGTAAGACATTCCGTCGGATGTACTAAAGTTTTATTGATTATGGATTAACCGTAGTAATGCTTTTTAATCCAAGCTGCCCAAGTCGATCGAATATAATTAGATCATCACATAATTAGGCATTATGGAATAATAACCGTATTTTGTTCATTTGTTGTCAGTATATTTGTACAGTGAACAAAATTTAAACTGATTTCTTCTTTGTATCTCATTTCTAGTTTAACCCGTGGCATCGCGTTAAGCAAGGCATGTAAATACGGTTTAACCGATTGCACCGATCAGGCACTGGCACTCTACACAACATGGATGGATAGCGGGACTAACACGTACGTACAGCGTATAATTATAAACTAGTCGATTTCCAACATTATTACATTATCTGTTACCTTTATCTGTATTGATTCTTGTGTCACATTACTAGGGGGGGGGGGTATTAGCTTGTTAAAAATTATTGGGGTTTACATCGCCCTCTACTTTGTTTGTCAACAGAATTCCCATTGATCAACAAAACACCGTCTACTGCACTGCAATCGCAGCAGGTAGCGTCGAGGAGTACGAGTTTGCCTACAATCGGTACCTGACGACCCCCGATGCGGAGGAGCGGTCGGCGCTCCTAGGCGCGATGCCATGTACGGAACTCGTGTGGGCACTCAACTCGTGAGTAGTCGTCACCATCACACGCTAGCTACACAATAATGATAGGCAACTAGCGATTTGCCCTGTCAAATGTATAGATTTCTCGTCATTACTATACCCCTATATGATGCTCGAAACGACGTTCTGACACGAATATTGACTGTCTAAATTGCCATGCGGAGACGATTTAGGACTCTTATTGTTTATACAATTAAGAGGGTCCGTGTTGTCTAATTCACCTCAGGTTGTCATAATTATTTCACTTGTATCGTCAACAGGTTGACGGTCGACATTATAAAGATAATGATGTACAATGGCTTTTTAGAGGCTGGATGAGCTATTGTCGATTATCTATAACAAACCAAGTTATTTTCTAAGTTTTACTTGCCAATTGTCCAGTTTGTTAGAGTACACGTTAGACTCCAACATAATCAGATCACAGGACGTGCCGGAAACCATCGGTGACGTTGCCGCAAACCCGATCGGCGCTCCGTTGGCATGGGACTTCTTCCGAGAGAATTACGACCACTTTATGGAAACGTGAGTTGCATACGAAATGTCTACTTGACAAGTCAGCATAGTAGACAGGTCGTATGCGCGGTTTCCCAGCCATGGTTTCGCATCCATGAGTTGAGCATATATACTTGAGTAATAATCAAGATTAATTTAGTACGACGGCATTTAAATAACCTTACAAGGTAGCACTGACAAGACATTTCCTCTTTATGCAATTAGTGCGGGCATTTTAAAGTAAATTGGTAACTTTGTCAAATCAATTATATTTGTTTTTTTAAACAGCTTCGGAGACAGCTTGTTTCTTTTTGGACGAATCATTGATGGCGTCACTAGACCATTCAATTCAGAACTTCGTTTGGAACAGGTAAGCATATAACATAGGCGAATCCGTTGAATGGTAAGGTCGCGGGTTTTTGCATTATTATTCGTATCATGTCACATGCTCACATCATGCGACTTTCCTCTTACAGCTTGAAGAGTTCATGGCCGATCACCCCGATCAGGGGACGGGCGCCTCAGCCTTCGCACAGGCCGTCGAACAGACGAAATCCAATATCCAGTGGATGACGTCACACTACGAGGAGGTCAGGAATTGGCTCGACGGTGTGGTGACTAGCCAATGAATATACGATAATTACCCGCCATCTTGAAAATGAGGCCCAATGTTAATGTTAGAAAAGGGTTAGGGTTAGGGTTAATGTTAGAAAAGAGTTCAATTTGGAAAGTTCAAAAGTTGATACTTGGAGGTTTGAACCGTGCGCGATAGCGATGTCAATAGTTTAACTTGACCGCTAATTCAATTTTGTTCCAACTTGATTTATTCGATTCGGTAACGTTTGCAGGGACGTACTGTCAGATTAAGCACAACGTCGCGGGTTGGTGATCCGTTTTATTCTTTGTACCTGCTTTGCATTAAGGTTTACTATAATTCTAAAACATGAACACGATGAGCAAGAAGCTACAAACTAGGGCGGATCTTTAGAACTGCCCCGAGGGGTGGGGGGGGGGGTCTGGAGAGGGCCAGTGAGGGTAGGGACTGGGGAGGGCTAGGGAGGGTAGGGACTGGGGAGGGCTAGGAAGGAGAGGGGCTAGTGAGGGGGAGGGGCTAGTGAGGGGGAGGGGCTCGCAATAAATATAAGGCAAGTGCTTTTAAAGCGGTAGCCTGCCGATAACAATATATTATTTGTTTGTGTCTTGTTGCGTGATGTCGCTGCGTATACTGAGCAACAAAAGTCACAAAAACAACAAAGGGCATTCCGGTAAAAATAGGATCTTCCCCCTGAGTTTTCTTTTTGCTAATAGTCACTCAACCCGTTAATTGTGCAGTGATATCACATTGAAGTGCACTGAGTATTAAAGAGGCACATCTAACTTCTTTTTATCATTGATAATTGTGTGAAACCATGCTACAATAACAATTATGTAAATAATATATCTTAATTACATTATTTTACGTTTTACAATTTACAATATTATTTTGTCCTTTGTGACAGATCTTTGTTAAAAATTTGAATTATGTATGTGACAGCGTGAATTATATTTACATAATTAAAAATAAGTTCTGACAAGTTTGCCAGTGAAGTCCAAAGTTTAGACGAAACCTTTTGCGCTGCGTACTGTTATATTGGCTTCGTATAATTTCATATGTTTTACGAAGACGATTTCTCGCTTATTTCAACAATATATACCAATATTGTTAGTAATTGTGAACGTACTCTACCTTTTGACCAAATGAGGGCAGTACAACCCAAACCACAAGGTTGTCTGTCTGTCCGATTGTTTGTCTGAAAGTATCAGTTAAAATGTTTGAGTGTGTGACACCGACAGCTATTTATGTTCAGGCTATCAAATCTAATACCACAATGTGACAAGTATGATTGTAAAGGCATGATGACTGCCCTCTCGGTCGGCTTGCAGATATTCAGCTTGTCTCTTTACAGCGGAAATACTGTATCAAAGATTGTAATTTCATCGAGTTATTCAGCTATACGCAGACCGTGCTCTCCCACCCAACGGGTAGCCCCAAGGCAACCGCATCGCCCGCACCGTCTATAGGTACGGTACGCCACTGCCAACTAGCTACTTTCACAACAAGCTGTATAAACCCAACCTGTTTCTGCACCAACACTATTGAACTTGTCGAGTCATTGACAATAGGAAGTCACCGAACCGTTCCCAAACGGGTCTGCCGCATGTGTTACTCAATCGATATGAAGTTATGACGTCATGTCTCGTCATACAATTTTGTTGTGCATGAGAACAATGCGCGAACCACACATAGTTGTAGATCGCCAAAATAAATAAATTCTCTTTTTCGACAACACCCGCACCGCATTCAACTTGACTGTGGTACTATACCCGTAAAATTGTTTCCTGCATACGATGCTGTGCTACTCGTTGTATTAAAACAAACTGTCGTATTCGTTGTTTGTCAGACCAGGTCGTTTTTTTTCTAGTGTTTAATGTGTATCCCCGGAGGGCCAAGCACCGCTGTGACTAAAAAGTCAGCCAGTTTCATTTGTACGCCGCAGCGCGTTATACTAGCAGGTAAGTGAATTATGTACAATTACGGAAACATTGTAGCAAATGGTGGAAAACAAAATGGATTTTTTTGTTTTGTCTATGGTGCAACTGTCACTACTAAAGAACAGAAGATTTAGGCGTAGAGCTGGCTTATTTATCTTCACTTTGTGGCGGTTTATCTTGGTCAATTGCGAAATAATCAAAACATAATGTGAAACAAATTATAGAAGGAAAGTTTATAGTCACTTGGGGCAAAGCATTTTTCGAGGACAGTGCTCGTTTTAAGATTCGCGAAGATGAGCCTATTCTTAATGTCCAGGGGGGGGGGGGGGGGGGGGGGGGGGGGGGGGGGGGGGGGGGGGGGGGGGGGGGGGGGG
>JAVCKS010089627.1:5852-21598 GCA_032273685.1 Pteraster tesselatus | reverse complement strand
TGATTCTGATTCAAACACGACTGCAAATACTCTAAACAATTAGAAGTAATTAGGTGGTACATTTCCCAACGTACAATTTAAGAGGGGACACCGTCACAAATTGGTACCCTAATTTATGGAAACACTCATATATGTAATTCAGTGGACCTCATTAGAAACTATTTTTTTGTAACCTTTGTACTGATATATATAAGAACCACATTTTACACTTATTTTCATTGCATTAAGCTGTTTAACCCATCAGATGTACAATGTATGTACTGATGGGATGAGTTATCAGAATGTGGGTTCAAGTACTGGTCATTGCGCTTGCGTCCCAAAGCAAGCTACTTGAATATGGTCCCTTCTATCCACCCAGGAGTATAAATGGATACCTGTCAGGGCACGGATGCTTAATAAGCTTCCAGTTTTAAAATGTGGTATTCAGAGAGGATTAAAAGAATCAGCTGGACAGAAAGAAGAACTAACGAAGAAGCCATGAAAGACACTAGGTGGAAAAGATTTAATGTAGATGCTTTACGCTTGTGTAAAAAGAGATTTTCAGAGGTCCCGGTTGTCAATGCTGCTAAGCGTTGTAATTGAGAAAAAAAAAAATTATTTAGTTTTTATCCTTTTTCTATACACTTTTATTTGTTTGGATTACTTTTTGGACAGTGATTTAGTTTGCATTAAAGTAATCCAATGGCTTGCGATATTATTGTATGTTTGTCCTATTGATTTGCCGGAAAATGAGGACAAGTAAATAAAAGCATGCTCTCTACTCCAAATATCTGACATCAGTTGTTTTGATTGTGCCAATGACTTGAAGAAGTGATGTCATCATCGTAGTAGTAGACATTGGTAGTAGTAGACATTGCTAATAGTCTGTAGTCTCTGATGTCACAGCTAGTTTGGTCATACAAGCATTTTCAACTAATAAAATAATATAATAAATAAAAAATACAACAATAATAATCTGGTTTTCTTGTTATTTAATTTATTGTTTATAAATATATTTATTTATTATCATTTCTCAAAAATTAGTAGTGATTTTCGATTCTTTTAAGGCCAAAAGAAAAGGTATTGAAACTGAAAGTTTATTTGGTTGATGGCATGAACGGGAAGGTGGAAATTTAAGCATCTTTCAGGTAGAGATTGCCAGCTAATTTCGTTGAAGAGGTAGGAGAACAGTTGATAAGGTCTCCATCCCGAAGTGTAGTGGCCTGATAAAAGTAGTCAGATGACGGAGATTGATGATCGGACGCCGATCGCCTGACTTTTTTTGGGGAAGAAAGTTGACGCAAACCTTCTCTTGCCACTAATTGTAGGGGAACGATGGCACCTTTTGCAAGAGCGATGCAATGTCATTCCCCAATGCCAAACATAGGCGAATCCTTCAGGATCCCCGTGGATTGTACAGGAAGATCACTCGTTAAGGAAGATCCCTCAAAGCAGGTTGGAAGGCTAAAACTTCAGATGGTAGCCGGAAGAAACTGTCTCGGACCACTACATATGTAGATTTAGAGGTTTTATCTGGGTGGTGTAAGGAACAGAACTACATGTACTGAGGACAGGCCCAACAGGAGCATAATATGACTAACATCATCTTCCCTGAAGAAGCCACGTCACATGGGGTTGTGGGTGATGAAGGCCGAACCTGTCTCCAGTCTGTTATATTCCTTCATCAGGATGTTTTATAGCTGGATGTAAAAAAGATCATTACCAGAGGGAAGAATATGATCCGTTTATGATCCGATCATGATTATGATTTAAACTCACAAAAACATTGCTTAACAGCTACCAGCAGTACTTATATTATACCCCCTGGCAGCTTATTGATCAGAAAAGGCTTCAACTAAAAAAAAGAACGCTGAAACATTAATTTACAAAGTGAAAACCCCATTATATATCACACTAATGTGGTGATTTGGACACAGTCCCTGTTGAGTGGCATGTATTGCCTGTCACACTTGGTAATTAATGTTGATCATTACTATGCACATCATATACATGTAGCTGCAATAAACGTTATTGCGTTCAACCAATATATCTGAACGACCTTGCGCTAACTACTGCATAGAGTGGAAGTGACACTAGGCATTATAATTCATCTTATTTTTCATGTACTTAGTGAATATGGTGGTTCCAGAATCTGCCAATTGATAGCAGCAGGGGCAAGATTGAGTAGTTCGAAGCACTGATGCTGACAATCTATACTTTGTTTAACAAAGGGCACAGCAGGTCTGCAGTAATTGCTCGGTATAGCGACGCGGTGGTTGGTTATACCGTTTCCAAGATGGTGTCTGTAAATGTAGAGGGCGCCCTCTTTTGGAATGTAGTCATATTTAAAAGGTAGGGCATTGTAATTATATATATCCAAGCATTTAAAAGAGATACTTTGCTATAGGCTATGAGCCAAGGGGATTGGTCAGTACCATACAGATGGAGTATAGGCTCATTGTGATTTTTAGCAAGATATATATGTCCCTAGATATGAAAACAAAATTGTGATAGCAGTTTATAACTCTCTTATAAACTGCTATCACTTTTTTCCCATATATCTTGCTAAAAATCACAATGAGCCTCACTCCATCTGTATGGTACTGACTGGTAAATTTGGGGGGTCTGGCTCATAGCCTACTACTATGCATGCCTTAAAAAGGTTTTCACCTACAGCATGGAGACAGAATCAGACCGAAAACTTCCTGCGATTAAAATTCACATTGCCAGTCAGAGGACTTACCTTTAAATTATTGTATGTGCTCTATTAGTTATCCCGCGGTGGCAAGCATAGAAATCCCATAATACGGTTTTAAGATATGCAGCTCCATCTTTTGACTATTGATTCACACTCCATTGCTGCGTGTGGCATGTTCATGCTGCATTATAAATCGCCCATTCATTAAACTTTACAGTGGAACCACAAATCTAGCATATCAAGAATACTCACCATGTATACTATGGGAAAACAAGGTCTGCCTGACACTCTTTAACCCTTTCGCTACCAAATTGTTTTTAGAATAAGGCTAGCGAGAACACATTACACATTGTATTCTATTCATAACAGAATTACAAAAAATAATGTACATAATATTGACTGGTATACATGTACATGTACACGGTATACATTCCTGTCGACTATAGTCGCCAATGGTGGTGAGAGGGTTAAAGCCCTTTAGAAGTTTCGAAGTTTGGCATTCGGAATTATTTTACAGCCAATATATATCATTTTATATTTAATCAGGAAGACTAAGGTATATATTTTGCATAAATACAGGGCCAAAATGCATGTTCGGAATAGCGGCGTTCGTTATAGTGATGTTATCCAAGTACAATAAGTTACTTGGTATTCATTGCGGGCTATTATTTAAGATACTGAAATGTTCTGTTCCTGCTGTTTTATAACTTATTTCGCTTAAAATAAAATAAAAAATTGGGAAATAAAAAACACATACCCGGTAGTCAAATCCACTTTGTGTGAAATGGACCTCTGCTAGTGCTAAAAAGGAATGCAGCTTTCTGGTACATTTTTGACCAAGATCAAGAGCAATGATTAAAAAAAGACCTGGTTGTGAAATGTCACCAATATTATCAAGTGAGATGGTCTGCAACCACGGACATTGGTTCCATGCAAGTGCAAAGAAGATACTATAACCAGCATGCTGCATAATACGACTAGATGTAAATACTAATCTCACGTGCAATCTCGCGTGCAAACTTGTGCGTGAACTCGTACCAAAACCCCTTCCAAAACTCGTACAGCAACTCGCAAGCAGCTCTGTTTTTGTTTCTAAAACAAAAAGTTTCCAACAATATACATACATGTACATACTGTACATTCAATGTAGACTGATTCATTATATTAAATTGATAATTTTGTAGGCTGGCCCTTGTTATTATTAGTAGCTTTAGAAAGATAGATGGCACAAATCCATTCATGGCAAGTTATACAAAGCATTTTGTTGTCAAAATGAATTATTGGGTGCCAGCAATAATTGACTCTGACAAGAAAATATTTCATCCCTGGATGGATATTACATGTATGTCATATCATTTTAAAGCTATACTAACAAGGCCAAACCTACCAAATTATCGATTGGACATTTCCAATTATTTCCCAAGGTGAAATTGGCTTGAAATTGGACAGTAGCTTAAAATGCACGGTGCAACACATGGTGATCCAATATGAAGTCAAAAATATTTCACTTACATCGTGTACATCATGTAGATACCCTCTACTACATGTACATGTAGGAGTACACGTCATTGCCATGGTCTCATGTAAACCTAAACAGAAGCAGGATCATTTGCTCTACAAATGTCCAATTTATTTCTCCCAGCAGGTGTGCTGTATTTATTTTCAGATATTCTAAATCCAACCGTAATGGATCAGACACTGCGATCATAATCCTCCCCTTGACGATGCTTGTAGGCAAACACAGATTCAGCAGTTTAACCTACCCCATCTTGGTTTTTGTCACGACAACCGTACTGGTACACATCAACCATTCCAGAAGGGGCACGCTTTGGTTCTTTAGGCGACGTGGCATGCTTTGTATGTGATTGCCCTCTAACAAGCCGTGAAAAAAAGCGAAAGCTGCGGGAACAAAGCCAAATTAAACCATAGTGGAAAACGTGATTGAGGTTGGTTGTGTCAATCTAGATTTTCCTCAACAGATTAAGTAAGATTGAAATGTTGTGACATCGTGTTTGTGCAATTAATAGCCATCTAATAAACATACAAAGTGATGCCATTGGAGTGTTCACCATGGCATGTTACAATGCAGTATGTGAGTAATTGTGTTATTAAAACTGCCAAAATACCTAATGAACAGTTACACTATAGCATGCCAGTGTTAAACATTACATCGTACAAAATGAATTTGATTCTCAGGCACTAGCAGCTGATGTTGCTGTAGACATGGTTCGGCTCTTAAATCCAAGCAATATTTCATACCTTGCCTCATTTTTCTCCTCAATGGGTTGATCAATCAATCACAAATTGCACATGAGCATTGAGTCGTATAGCTACACTGTAAGAATGAAGTACTCTCTGTGAACAGAAAAACCTGAGGCCAAGCAATTGGCCCGTTCTGAACAGGCATGTTTTGAATGGTAACTGAACTAATAAATAGGAATAATTACTGTATGACATGATATACACGTAGTACAGGGACAGATATTTAGAAGTGCACTGTGGGTCATTCACCCATGTGGAGGTACACTTTGGGATGGAATAAACGTACATGCATCAGCCAGTAAGCACTTAGTGCTATTCTCCTTATTGATTAAGATAATTTGATTTAATTTAAACTTTCAGATGTTCAGTTACTATGGGAAATAGGCACTATAATAAATCATGAGGTAAATGATGACATACATACACATGTACATGTAGGTCTACTAAAAATATGTTCAGTCCAATAACAACAAAACTTTTACTAGCCCAAAGGTCCAGTCGAAAGTTTTCCTGAAAACAGAGCCCTATATAAAGCTTTCACGTACACGTTCATGCGGACTATAGTCAGAGCAAATATGACACTTTATTACCTTTTAGTTATTGGTAAACAGGACGAAATAAAAAAATAATAATAACAAAGCAAGCAAACACAACGACACTCATTCATCATCCTCTTAATGGACGCTATCCTTTTGGTACACTCCCTTTGACAATATTATATTTACCCGCTCTGCGGGGGCTCATTTGCTCAGCGTTGCATTAAGCATGCACCTAAAATGAGGATATTTAAAAGCTCGTCTGTACAGAAGCACGCTCGCAAATGGCCAGAGACAAAATTAATTAAATTACCCGGGCATGTGTTTTTTTTTTACTGTGGCTGTTGTCTGGGGTATCGCTGTGGGATATTAAAGGAAGGAAGACAAACTCACGTTTGGAGGTTGATACCGCTTTTTAAACTGGGTGAAAATTTAATCAAAAATTGTGCCCGTGCATGCAAAAAAAGAATTACGTGGGATAGAATGTAATTTACACAGTTGATACAATATTGTAAGAAATGGTATGGTTAACTAAACACTGCTCAAATTATATTTTTGGGGGCTGGAATCGTGTTATCTGTTTATTTACTAAAAGATTGGACCTTTGATCGGCAACAGCAAAGTGGTCTAATAAATACATACAGTAAATTTCCTTGCAACTATACTACCAGTTTTCTCTAACTTGAATTACATATATCTATAGTTATTAAATGTATCTACATGTACAGGTCTATTAAATAATAGAATATTTCTGTCCTATGAATTATTGTACTAAGTGAGTTGATGTTCCCTAATATGGGATATGTAGTATCAGATAAAGGGTTTCTTTAAATAGCCAGATGGTGTTCCTATTATAATAATAATAATAATAATTTATAATAATTATAATTATAATATTCATAATAATAGATTTAGAGAGCACTACACGTGAGTCGCAGCACTCTGTACAAACTACAATAATTAAAAAAACGACAAGAAAGAGGAAACGAATATTAGAGTGTAAATACTACGAATCATAAAATAAAAAGGGCCAACAAAAATTTAAGAACAATATTCGCTAATACATGTAGTAGCGTTTGAAACAACTCTAAGTCAAAGCCGATTTAAGTTAAAATCGAATTAGGTTGAAATAAGACGACTAAAATTTTTGAGAAATATCGGTTAAAAAGGAGCGTTTTTAATCTAACTAAAAAATTATTAACATCTTGTATCGATTGCATTTCTTCTGGCAACTGATTCCAAAGTTGTGGACCAGAAACACGGAAAGCTCGAGAGCCATATAATAGTAGGTAGTCCTATTTTGGACTGTATCCAGATACAATTTGTTAGAACGAAGAACGTATGGAGGATTGTATAGTGAGATAAGCAAACAGTAAGCAACATTTCGAACCTGATACATGTACGTTCTGAAATCGGAAGCCAGTGAAGATTGTAAAGAATAGGGGTAATGTGTGCAGACTTTTTTTTAAAGGGAAACCAGACACGCAGCGGAGTTTTGAAGTAACTGTCATTTCGAAATTTGAGATTTTTCTAAACTGTACAAAAGACTATTACAATAATCAAAGCGTGACGTAACAAAGGCATGAATTAAACGTTCAGACGTATCACAATCAAGCAACGATCGAGTCTTACCAGTACGCCACAAGGCGAAAGAAGTTGCTTTGCATACCTGACGTACATGTGGTTCCATCCAACCAAATCGATCCAGCAAGACACCAAGATTCTTAACTGACTAGCTCACCAACCAACAGACTGTGCATATTCTCACTCCGTTTAAACCGAGATTTCAAATGAATAATATCCTTCTTAGAATCGTTTAGAACTAAATAGGTACGTCGCAACCACATTTGAATTTCATTCATGCACAGTTCAATAGTTGGTGCAACATGAGATTCAGGAAAATTGCAGGTAATTTTCACATGATTGCACCGTGATTATAGGATAGTATCAGATATTTATTTTTATCTATTAGATAAAGGGTGTCTCTAGATGTCTCCTAGGAATACGCCAGGTACTGGTATATTCTCTATCATCAGATACATGTACATGTAGTATCGGATACTCCTACCCTACCCTGGAGGTAGTTGATACTCCTATTTAACAGATCAGAAAGGGGGCCTCTCTCATACTAGCCAGTTAATATTCACTATCATCACAGTGTTCGATACATGATTCTATTGATTAGATACATGTACCTACATGTACATGTACATGAAATTAGATAAGTTTTAGCGAAGCATTCTTGATGTACACTGTATTGCTTATGCACGCAATTCACATGATTCCACTGTAATTGATTATTAATTCTACCACCTATTTGAAACACAACAAGTGAATTGGCAAACATGTACATGTACATGTACCAATCAGCAAATATGATACATGTACAACTTCATGATCTAAATGTATACTTATATGTTCAAAGCCATTGCAGCATAATGCATGTACTAGCTTGGCTACACTCACAACGTACAAAGACTATGCTGCTCCCATTTAAGCTCATTTTTTTACATTAGCGATGCTGTGTAACCCACCTCAGTAGTGTTAGATAATGGGTTGATCTCTTTACACAAATATTTATCTTATAATGATACATGTACAGTATGTGATAATTGTATCACAGTGATAACCTAAACCCTGAGGATATCTGATACTACTTGATATATTCTACTTGATATAGTGTATTAATATCAAATATCCTGATTGATAATTTTATGGAGTAGTATTTGATATTGAGTGTTATAGCCTAAGATGAGTTGGAATTGGGATGAAGGTTGGGATGAAGGTTGGGATGAAGGTCCGGGTGTGGGGATAGTGTTAGGGTTAGGGAGCCTACCGTACAGGAGCTTATCTAATTACATGTAGACCTCAGAACAGATAAAAATATCAATGTGCAGTGAGTATCGTGGCTATATACAGTGTACATGTACCTCCCTTTTTCTCAGAAAGCGGTGTAAATATAATCTTGCTCATTTTCCGCATGGAAATTATCAAAGTTTATATACCGGCACTGTGATGCCAAAATGAAGTATCATGTTTGCTTGGTTAAAATACAAGTTATTGCATCCATTTGATGACATCTTTAAGGCTGATTAGGTGCGGGAGCGCTCACGTAATATATATTTTAATGGGAGGATGAGGGAGTATGAATGTTGACATTGTGTGTACCAGACAGTGTAGGATTATATTGATTGCCACAGGGTAATGTACCTACATGCACAATACACATTGATACAGTATGTACTCATGGCATTAAGCTACTGCATGCACAGTGGAAGGCGTACATGTACATGTACATGTACATGTACATGTACATGTATAGTAGATATATAAGCATCAATTGTTTATTTTATTGGGAAACGAGTACATGTATACTGTACAGATGCAATCAAAACTGATAGAAAAATTGGAATATTTGATAAGTTAAAAATCAAGTTATCAACAGAAAACATTTATGTAAAAAGTAGTCAGTGATGGATGGATTTCCCAAACGAAACAGAGTGACTGTATGGCGGGGCTCTCGTAAGCAGTGCTTCTTCTGTGAATCAGGAGGCGCCTGGACACAGAGGCTGCTGATCCGGCGGGCTTGATGGGGGAGGAAAAATCGTCACGGGTCGTACATGTACATGTACATGTATGCACAGAAGTACTGAACACATCAACACCCCAAAGTACATGTACATGTAGATAACATTAGCTCGCACTGCAACGTGCCTACACAGCAGATACCTAGTATCCAAAGCGGAAGTTTGCGCAGGAAAAGCATGCCATTATTATCCAAAATGGGCCCTTCCCTTTCCCCTGCCCCTGCCCTTCCCCTCCCCAAATTGAACTACATGTACATTGTACTTGTCCAAAAGTACATAATAATTATAAAACAAATATTTGACCACGTAGTGAAACTATTCACTCTCGCCTCGAAAAAGTAGGGATCACCTCACAAGAATTGTTTCACTAACCGACTTGTAATCAGTCAATGTCTATACACGTACTTTTACACACGCATGCACAGATGCACACACACACATGCACACATGCGAATGCATGTTTGCAGGCATGTACACTGTCTACATGTACATGTACGTACACAGGCATGCACCCACGTATGCATGAACACACACACGAACGTGCCTCCAACAAAGGAACTTATGAGAGTTCACTGTAGTTCTTTTGCTGAAGACGTACATCACATTGGCAATGATCACTTGCAGTTTTAAAACGAAGACAGTGACAGAGTCGGCGGCAGAGATGGTAGCAAAGACGTGGGCTTCGAACCTCAACATCGAGGGTCTGATGCACTAACCGCTAAACCACTGTGTTCCTAGCACTGTAGATACAATTATACAACAACTACTCTTTGTGCTTCGCTAAAAACAAGGGATCACTAATAACTGGTGTTTATACCAGGGCATAGAGGAGTGCATGAGGGAGCCATGCTAGTGGTATTTCATCCAGCAGAGTTGTTCGGGGGCATGCATCAGACACACATTAGTAGTTCTTCGGAGATGAACTGTTTTCTGTTATAGAAAGTACCCACACATGTGAATGTACATGTACTTAAAGCAAACTTTGATACGAACATCTAAAATATGAGTTCAGAATTCAATACTCTCGCAAGTACCGATTTAGGGCACGGAGTGAAATGTAATCTTGTGATGTAATCTTAGGAAATGAAAAACCTTCATGGTTTTACATGTAGATCTACATGTACTTGTTGAAGAGTTTTACAATGACACTATCACAATCTCAAATCTTGTATTTCGGAATTCTGGTATATATTGTAAACAATATGAGGAAAATGTGTTTGTGTTTTTCGTTGCCTTATGTTTTGTTAATTATTTGTGTCCCTGCAGTTTTTATTGCCTACCCCGCAGGTCTGTATTGTAGACAGAAAGAGTTAAGGTTTTACAGGTAAAAGAAAAATCCCTAGTGGAAACTAGAGAAAAGGTCAATGTACATGTAGGAACTGAATTCACATGTTGTCACCATTTGGGTTCAAAATCGAGACCTACATGTACATGTACATCGGTACATGTACATCGGTACATGCACAGCGATGAAGCTAAGGAAAGGAGCATACAGGTACAAGTACAGGTACATATATATACATGTATATTGTTTAAGCTTAGGAATAAATAACAGTATAACTAGCCAACAATAACAGTATGTACAAATTAGCCAAACATGATGGATTGAACATGTATGCAGGGCTTGGGATGGCTGCTCAATGTGCCAAGTGGATTACTGGATTGGTGCGACTACAGTTGTACATGTACTTGTACTGTACATTGTTAAATGTACATAGCGACAACTTTTGGGATAGTGAACCCTTTTCAAGGCTCTCTAATAGAAAGATGTCACCCTTCAACCAATGATAATGTCGTGCTGTTATACAAGTACTATAGTTACACATGTCAGGGCTTATGTAACTATTCTGGGCCCTTGTACTGTATGTACATGTACTGCAGCCTAATATTCTGCATGTACATGTACGTCACCACTGGCAAATGTTTCCCATCAACATATACCTGCTACATGTACGTACATGTACATATGTTTGGTAAGCAATACTGCACTTTACTTACCAATTTTGCAATTTATATTTTCAAAATTAAATACTGACATAAATATACATGTACATGTATATCTATAAATAACTAAATAGTAATTTTTCTGATACATGCACATGTACATATATGTACATGTTGAGCAATAAATCAAGATGTGTACATGTATTGTACATTTGTACCAATTATCATTATTAACATTGATGTAGAAAAGCAATTTGTATTTTCATTTTGTCTATATTGAGAGATTGAGGAACTGAAAATGTAGACTCAAAATAACAGAGAATTGGGGACACTGTCACAAATTGGTGCCGCAAGTACAATGTACATAATATAACATGTACAGTATCTACATACACGTACATATAGATGTACAGGACCATTGTACATAAAATGACCCATTTGAAAGAATTTGAAACACAATATGTAATTCAAAATACAGCTACTGTTCTGTGGCATATAAACCAACATCCAAGTCGAGCTATTGGCTATAATTGATTGGAGAATTACATTATGCACATGTAGACCACATGACCTTTAATCAAATGTTCCATGGCACTGCTACACAATTCACTGTGTACATTGGTCTCTGCCTGAGGTCTGACATCAGGATTACACAGAAACACAGGGATGGAATTTCACGAAAATGTTGTGCAAAGGTCAACTACGGGCCAATCTATTAGATGTGGGTGGTGATCTAAATCAGGACCTAGTTTCAAGAATTGTTTGAAGGATTGTTCAGCAACGCATGTCAAAGTGTTGAATGAATTCTTTTTCAGGAGCAGCGCGATAGAGTTTTGTCACATGAAGCATGAATCAATGTTGATTCTTGCAAAAGAGGTTTCAAGGAATCATCTGATTTCAGCAGTATTTAGGTAGAGCAGCTAATGGAACCAGACAGGTGTATTCACAAGAATCACAATGGGAATCTTTGCTAGAAATAATTCTAAGAATTTAGCCACAGTTCATACCCTGGACAGTTCGAGGAAAACTCAAGACTGCTAAATCAACCAGCAGAAGTATCTACATGTACTTTGAAATCACATTTGGGAGATACCAAAAAAAAGAAATATTTGTGCTAAAATTCGCAGTTTTACCAATATGGCTATTTCTGCCCTCAAAGTTTGGGAACACCTTAAGTCAGCATTGATTTTTCAAGGATACATGTACATGTAGCTTGCATTCTATCATTTATCATTTTATTTGCAATGTATTCACAGGTCACAAAGTACAATATAGACATCAGTGTTCAGGTTTGATGAATGTTCAAAGTCTACATCAGTCATTTCATCTCTCTTAAATGTTTTTATCAAAGAAGCTTCTCTTGGCAGCTGTAACAACACATCATATTATTGGCATTCAGTTTGTCAGTTTTTCCAAACATTCATCTGAAATACATGTACTTCCTAAGCATCCTGAAGAATTTTCCAAAGATCTGAAGCACTGAAAAAACATTTTCTTCAAACTTTTTAGTCCAATTCGGATTCAAATCTGGTGATTGGGCAAGCTAATGAATCCCAGATAGCACTTCTTGCATTTTCAAGTATATTTTACATACATGTAGCTCAGAAGAGTGTTTAGGATCATTGTCTTCTTGCAAGACAAGGTTGGTACTAATCAGAAGTCGTCCTAAAATGATGGCCTGACGTTGAAGAACGGAGTATAGTAGCCGTGTATTCCCTTCACTTCATACAAATTGCCAACTTTCCGTCCTCCAAAACCAACCCCAAACCATCACATTGTCTCCTCCATGTTTAACAGCTGGTTTGATGCGTTGCATCAGCATCCTTTATCTCTTTCTGCATCTCACATACAATGTATGATCATCTCTTAACAGCCCAAAACTTCAAATTTTGACTCGTCAGACCACAAAACTTTCTTCCATTGCTCCTTGGCTCAGTCCTTAGAGTTTTTAGTCCAACCTTTTCTTTGTTTTTTTGTTTGTCTTGAGGGTGGTTTCCTACAGGACACACACAACTTATCAACCCTGCACTTTTGAGTCATCGGCGCACTGGTGATAAAGATACAGGTGTCTCACGTGTGCTGTTCAGTTTAGCTGTAACTTCTGGGCAGGTCAGGTATCGGTTGCACAGACCGGAAACTTGAATGTGCTTGTCTTCTGCAGGAGACGTATTTTTGGGCCGTCCTTATCTCTTCTTGTCCTTATTAGTTCTAGTTTCTGTTTTCCTTGCAAGGCAGTAGTGATCTTCAGTTTCTTTGCTATGTCATGCATGGAGTAGCCCTCAGCTCTTACAACTACCACAGACTGGCGTGTTTCTAAGGAAAGCGGCTTTTTAGCCATCATTCTGTATGTTTCTACACATCAAAATTCACTTGTACAATAGTTTCTATATTATATTTTGTGACCTTTAAATACATGTACATTACAAGTAAAATGAAGAATGATAAAATGCATGCTACATGTATATCCTTTAAAAATCAAGGCTGACTTAAGGCGTTCCCAAACTTTTCAAGGGCAGTGTAATTTGGAATTTCTCAAGATGCTTGGGAAATGTACATACCTGTATGTTTGCGATTTTTGTCTTTAGCATTTAACGCTTGACAGTGTAGGCCACAAACACAAACAGTATTTTCACCTTAAAGTACTTAAATTTTGAGAAAAACAAGCTCTTTTTGACAAAAACAATTGATTCATCTCTAGTATAAACACGAGTAAGATTCATATACATGTACCAATTTAACTTTAGCCTCATTTCATGGTGACTGATCACAATATTAATTATTTTTTATTCTGCCAGAACAAATGAGACTTGATTATTAGGTAGAACAAGAACGGAACTTGTTTTACATTGACATTCTAAGGAAGAATATACATAAAAAGTTGGAATAAAAAAGGGAGACAAGAATATTTTGAAGGATGCTGCAGGGAGCTACATGTACAAGCAAAAACAATACAACAGTACATGTCCAAGCTAAATGCTTTTTCAAACAATGGGAATGAACATGGGTCCTTGGTCCAAGAAATCAGCATACATGTAACGTTGTCAAATCCACTTTGTGTGAAATGGACCTCTGCTAACAGGGGACTCATGCTGCACTGTCAACCAAGATCAAAAGCTGGTAAGCAATGACAAAACACAAAAGATCACTTGTGTGAAATGCTGTGACCAAGGACACCAGTTCCACAGGAAGTAACGGTACCACGCATGTGAAAAAGTCAATGGTAATCTACATGTATAGACTAAACCTAAATGTTCACACTTGCTGTGTCGGTACCAGTATTCAGCGGACTGTACACAATAATTTGTTCTTTGATACAAAAAAGAGTTGATACATGTATGTCTCAATGCTTCCTTTTAAAAGAGTGCTGCTGGTTTCTGTTTCGAAGGTTGGCTAAATGTTTAATAATGCTCTACATGTATGTGACAGTAGTCACTCAAAACCAAGGACCAGCATAAACAAAGTGATACTGCATGTGACTTGAAAGTTTGTCCAATGTACATGTACATATGTACATTGTACATGTACATGTATGTACATTGATACAATAGAGATTTACATTCTCTCCACCCAACAATTACTGTGTCGACTGCCTGCTATTAATGCAGTGTACATGTAGGCCCTACTGTACATTATAATATCTCAATTGAAATCACATTCCCTGCTCATTCACATAAATTATACAATTTTGTTAAAAACCTAGAATCGTTTTGTCTCTATGCCTCAACAGTGCATGTATCCCGCAAAGCTTCTTTTTATAACAAGTGTTCTAATTGTCAAGTCCCAAGATGATAATGACAATGATGATGCAAATGCTCTCATAACCCTGAGATCATCGGAAGCTGACCAGGATCTCAATCACCCCGGTAACAGTAGCTATGGCAACCACTGGGCTAATGGACGTGTCTCATTGACGTCACATTCAGGTTCTTATTAACCAGGTTTGGCATGACGCTTATTTCGAGCCATATTTGGAATGATATTCCTCCCGCTGTATCTATTTTTAGAGTGAAGCTAGAGTGAAGTGTAGGGTACGTACATGTACATGTACATGTAGTAGACTATAAAGGTACATGTATGTACACATAATGTCTGATTTATGTTTCGCTTTTACTGGGTTACTGTTATTTCATTTCAAAGAAGTAAAAGAGAAGTAACGAACATCTCATTTGTTTCGTTAACAGGGGTACGGTAAAAATTCAAATTTGTATGCAAATGTGTACATGTAGCTCTCTTAATACTCATACCATGGAGGTAAAATGCTCATGAATACTATAAATTACTGGCAGTCATATTGGTCATTAGAACTGCCAAGTTCAGGAAATGTCTGCGCGACTGTGTTCTTTGTTACATCGTCTGGAAAAATGTACCACATATTGTTCTTTTTTAACTGTTGTTTGTTTACTACCCTAGTATGTAAACTGACACTGACCATTATCTACATGAATACATGTACATGTACATGTACGTACATGTACATGTATGTACATGATACACTTACAGTGTAGAAGTATTGCACAGGTAACGTACATTCCTCAAGATGCAAAACAAGAATAAAGTCACGCAATTTTATTTTCCAGCATGATTATTGAAAGTCAAAGGTAAAAGGTACATGTAATCAAATTTAAGATTTTACATTATTTCAGTTGGTAAACAATCATTCTACCATTCTCATTCAAGATGATCAGAAAATGTACCGCTACTTTTACAGACCTAAACATTTATTTTCCTGTGTTGTATACT
>JAVCKS010089615.1:22815-39643 GCA_032273685.1 Pteraster tesselatus | reverse complement strand
GGGGAGGGTATGGGGGAGGGGAGGGTATGGGGGAGGGGAGGGTTTAGGGGGAGGGGAGGGTTTAGGGGGAGGGTATAGGGGGAGGGGAGGGTATGGGGGAGGAGAGGATATAGGGGGAGGGGAGGTTTTAGGGGAGGGTATAGGGGGGGGGGGGGCTCGAGAACTCATTTTCAAGTTTTATATTGAAAGGAACAGATTGCAACACAATGACACGTTATTGGTACGCACACTTCCCCAAGTTTGACATTTCAAGATTACCAAGCAAATGATGATATATTATGTTAAGTAATCACGACAGGTTACGTTATGTGAGGTCAGGGTACTGAACCAAGGCTACACCATGGCACGTTAACATCGGCTTAGACTGGTTCTACCATTTTGTATAATATCAAACTTTTGAGAATTTCTCGATCCAATAATGTATCCACGTGAAGTGATTTTTAAGAATGAAATCTGTCAGACTATATGGTTTCCGCGTACACTGCATTATGGAGACTATGCTCGCAAATTAGGACAAATAAAATCTTTCCTAAAGACAGGCCTCTAGAAGAGTAAAACCGCAATAAACCCTAAGAATACCGCGGTTTTATTTCGCCATTACTGTATAATCATTTTTGTTAATGAGGAATGTATATTTGATAGTATATGATATGATATCATAATACCTTGAGTCTTAGTAAGCGACCTTTGTTCAATGTGTATCTATAACATTAACCTATATCGGACCGGAAGGGAAGCCTGTGTAAATATTCCAGACCGATTATACATTTTGGTTTGTTTGTTTGATTCCGCCAGAACAAACAGTAAATTCTACATTTCATTTCTGTTTTTGGCTTTGTTCCATCTATACGTTTTAGCTTGTTTTGTTTTCCCTCGCGGAAGCTTCTAACGAAACCCGGACAAAGTATTGGCAATGTTTTCTGCGAGGAGAAGAATCGGTGTTGATCTAAACCGAATCGCTGACAATAAGTTCAGTCACATACCGGCGGCGGCACACTCCGGGGCCGCGTCCACGTCGACGGGTCGCGCGGTGTATACAGTGTGCGTTACACGTTGTTTCTCCTCATCTACTTTCCTCCCTCAACTCAAATCTCTTCTCCGTTTCCTTTCGTTCTTCCCTTTTCGCTCCCCTTCCTTTACCTCGAGGAGGTAAAACTATAGCAGTAGATGGCTATTACATGTTGTTTGGGTTGCTATCCCTTAATGTGTTTTCGTTCCAAGTGGCGCTCTCGTACGACGATCATTCATCAGCAGACGTCGCTGAAGTGTTACAGTCGGTTTGATCTTCTCTAAAAGAAGAAGAAGAAAAAAGACTCCCTTCTTTTCTTCGGTGGGAGATGTTCTTTATCTTGACCACTTCTCGGTGAAGTCTATTATGTACACAGACACACCGCGAAGAAAGGTGAGGATATATCGATAGTACGTGATCGCTTCTGTAGGCCTGTTTTGTAGAGCACAATCTCATCATCCATTTCCTCCGATTTTATTAGCTTTTTTCTTCTTCAATGCGATCTCGATAGGCGGTACCACAAGACGGATGAGTGTATTTTACCTTATCCGTGAAAGAGAGGAAAACGACGGCGGCGAACGGGGGAGATGGAAACACGTTGTGGCCGCCACTCTGTGCAGTCGCTGTCGTAAAAGTTTAGCGGCTAAAGTATACTTCAGCCCGTAAAAGTGGTAAAATAAAAAAAATAAAAAAGGTTCGTGGGGTTAGTTGGTACAGCAGCGCGCATGCATACGGTATAGGTCAAAATATGAAGAGCGGAGGGTTGGATAGGAGGAGGACGGTGTGTGGATGGTGTGTGGGGAGCAAAGGAGTGGGGAGGAAAGGAGTGGGGAGGAAAGGGGTGGGGAGGAAAGGGGTGGGGAGGAAAGGGTGGGGTGGGGAGGAAAGGGTGGGGTGGGGAGGAAAGGGTGGGATGGGGAGGAAAGGGTGGGATGGGGAGGAAAGGGTGGGATGGGGAGGAAAGGTTGGGATGGGGAGGAAAGGTTGGGATGGGAAGAAAAGAGTGGGATGGGGTGGAAAGGCTGGGATGGGGAGGAAAGGTTGCGATGGGGAGGAAAAAGTGGGATGGGGAGGAACAAGTGGGATGGGGAGGAAAAAGTGGGATGGGGAGGAAAGAGATGGGGAGGACAGGGGTGGGGAGGAAATGGGTGGAGTAGGGAGGAAAGGGGTGGGGTCGGTGAGGAGAAAAGGAACGGGGTGGGGAGAAAGGGGATGGTGTGGAAAGAAAATGGATGGGGTGGGGAGGGACGGGGCAGTGGAGAGGGTTAGTGCCTTACCGAGCAGCGCTGCCAACTTGGTTGTGCAAGAGCACGGTCCAGCTCGATCGACGTGTAGTGCATATCGAAGCCTTTTTTCGTCTTCTTCAAAATCCTCAACAAGCCTGTCTTCTTTACTCTCTAAATAAGACACTCCCTAATAATTTTTAAGCCATCGAGCTAAAAAAAAAAAAACGCTGATTGTGCGCCGCGGTCTCCAAAGTCAAGTATCTCTTGGAGATATTGACTCTGCACACAAGCCCCCTTCAGCGCTAAGGCGGGCCCCAGTCGGAGCGCGTGCACAAATACTGCAAGGAGATCAAAATGAGCTAGTAGTAGGAGTAGGAGTAGGAGTAAAGGAGTAGTAGTAGTAGTAGTAGTAGTAGTGCCAGTACCGGTACTAGACCCGGGCCAGGAGCGGGGAGGTAGACATCGACGAGTCTCGTTATTCTTTAGTTACGGGCCGGGGTACAGTGGTATAGCTCGTCCAAGTCCAAATTACCCGGATGATATCAAGTAGTATCCTAACCGTTCGATCCTTGATTACCGCCGGCTTATGTTTTCTCTGGTAATACGAACAAGACCTGATCATGGTTTTTTTTTTCTAGCTGCGAGTGGCCGACAGAACGGCTCGCCATTCTTTCCCCAACAGAACGCGGGAGATTGAAATCTTTACTCACGAAGAGCGTCTGTGTATGGGCCAAGACAGGAAAGGCCTATAGACGGTTTACTAATGTCTCATTAAGTATTATCATTGAATGTATGGGTTGGTTGGATTGGGGGTTATAGAGGCGCCATATATACGTTGACCTATATTTCCGGTATCATTATAGCATGTTATTTCCGGAGAAAGAAAAAAATCTATACACCCAGGCCTCTAAAATAAAGATAAATATTGGTCCGGCCAAAAGCAGACCGGCCGGTAGGACCGCCTGCTACGGTCATTGATCCCTTTCAAGGTATGGCGAACACAATATAGGAGGGCGCTGTTCCGATTGGGTATAACATTCAAAAGACTTTACCCAATCGGTGGTACAACAGCGCCATCAGGCCTAACGTGTCCGTCGCACCGGAACAGGGAGCGCGCTCTCCAAAATGTACACAGATTACATGAAAAACTCCGGTGACCAAGAAAGGTCATCACATCGGGAATGCATTATAGATGTCGTTTGTTCATTCGTTCGATTTTTCGGTTCGGTTTTGATCACCGTGGCTGATGTAAACTAGAGTCCCTTTATAACCAGAGTTGCGACATGAGGGTGCATATGTTACAGCCATTATAGCCATTTTGATTCCACTGCGCACGATGAATATACATGTGCTCATACAGTAATGTTTATGCACCTGTTTTCCCATGTTCGGTGGAAACAAAATGGCCTTTAAATCTTAGGTTGTCGCAACTCTGGTTATACAGGGACTCTAATGTAAACCGTGTATTGATGTACTATTGTAACAGTAGGGCCCATATTGAAATCAGATTAAAGAATTTCCCGGTGATTAAACATTAACGACACATGTTTAACAGGTCGATTACGCTGATGATGCGCACGACAATTATTATTCGTAATATCCGCACGGTGCATACGCGAAACGGGATCAATACAATAAGCTTTGAATATTATCACTCGGGTGGATTTCTCATGTAGGTTGTGCATGGAACCTGGATTTAGCTAAAAACCAGGTTTAAACTGGGTTTACACCTGGTTATATTTTAAAACCGATTTCTCATTTGTGGACCTAATGTTAAACTCGGTCTAACGACAGGTTGAGGTAAAACCATGGGAACACGGTTTAAAACTATGGTCTAACTACAGAACAGTGACAGAACTAACCCGCATTGGAAACACTCACTGAAGCATATAACTATTGTGGAGACTGACAATCACCCCATTTTGCTCAGCGTGCATGCTACGGTTTTTAAACAAGGTTGATAAACAAGGTTTGAGTAACCTAGTTTAAACTCGGTTTTAATTTATGTTAAATCCAAAACAAAATTCTAGTTTGACAGGCCATGGTTTAAACCAGTTTTAAACTGGTTTAAATCAGTTTGAAACTGGGTGTAAACCACGACATCATGAGAACTAAATAATTGTTCGCTCCTATTTGATGTCATGTTCAAATCTTCACCCACGTTATCTTCCGGCAGGATTTTCTCCCCACCCCCTTGCTTCCTACTACCACAAATTCCCAAGCTGGTCGTACCGGCGTTGTCGACAGCATTCCGGGCGGCATATTGACCTCCAAACACCATCGTTCGCGGCGAACCCCGTGTCATCACCAGCCAGCGTTTCATGGAACTTTCCAGGCCGTGGTCGGGGCCGTGGTATCGCACTGCCCCATTTTTTGTAATCGATTCTAGAACTAGAAGGGACATATTTTACTTGTTTTCACTCGCACCACGGGCAACGGTGTACAGACGGCCGTGAACTTGCCACGGAACGGGGACTATAATCCCGATTGTTCTTCCGTTTTAAACATTCACTGCGGCACGTTTGTTATTAAGGACGCGCGGGTTATACCAGCGAGCTTTGAGGAGTTCATAGTTGAGAATTCGCGGCATTCGAGACCGTGGGTGTTGTGTCTTTAATAATTCGCATAATACCCTGCACACTAAATGACGCTCGAGTGTCAAGCAGGCATAATTTATCCGAGTTTTGATCGATTGAAATTCGTAAAGAAAATATGACTGTTCAGAATATAGAGAGAACTTACCGGTATATAGTGGCTGCAAAATGTTCAATTTTACGATCACAGATTTTAGTATCTTGTTTTTGAAAAATAGAACAACATCAGAATTGGATATTAAGATTTATTGATCTAGGTTAATCCAGTCCAGACGGAATACCTAACTTGATTTTTTTTTTTATAAATAAATAAATCATGTTTATAATCGTTAATGTTTACCGTTTCCAACCTTAATTCCTTTCAGCCCGAACTAACAAATAAAGGTGTGTTTGTTTCTGTGGATGGAATGTTCGAAAAATGAATTCCATATACAAAATAAGCCGTCTCAATAGTTTCATATTTTCCTCTGTTCTATGATTTATGATTCTGGCTGGCTTGCTGGCTGACTGCCTACGCCAAATATTAAAATTACCGCAAACAAAACCACTCCCTGTGCCGGCGGCCCCTGATTGGATACCCATGAAACAGGCATCATTTTATTATATTTAGTCATGCAGTCATACCTAGAACAACAAAACAATAAACCCGCGCCGTTCGTGTCATCAAATAATGGCAATTCTAGCGCAGAAACAAATTATTTTAATGAATATATTTTTAATGGGTTTTGGAAACTAATACCCAAAAACATATTTTTCGGATTTTATTACGAGGCAATTAAACAATAGTTTATGATTTGAAAATAATGTAATACTACATTAAGTACGAGATGATTTTTTTTCAATAATTATAGTAATAAATTATTCTAAAAAGTGGTGCCAACATGTGGATTGGGTTTTCGATCCCTGGCTGACTTCGTGGGTTCCCCCCCCCCCCACTCTGGAGTTTTCCCTCCCAACATTCATGAAAATTCCGAGGCTCGAATCGGCCATATTACCGACTGAGGGCGTCCTATTTACCCAGAATACACCGCAAAACCAAACCCGAGCGCTTCATGCACTTCGAAGTGCCATGATCCAAACAGAACCGATATAAATAGAGCCACTAATTTATTGAAGAGAGGGCGGGAAATTGATCGCCATTTAATTTTCTCATTGTTTAAAACGAGTCGTCCTCGACGCGCACATTGCTAGGTAGAGCAAACGTTATAAATAATGAAAACAACGATTGAGGTCGTTTTTATTGGGTCCAATGCACACACACCGCTAAATCACAATAGCGCTGATGACGGCAGTTCATTGAAATACAATATTCGACACACAGTTTGAAGTAAACAACGTTATAACACCAGCAGTTTAATGGTTGGCCGGTCGACAGCAAAATGAGCCGAAACGTTCAATCTTCGACAGTTCAATTTACAATTATATTTCGATGAGGCATGCGGTGTTGGGGTATGTGTTGCGATCTATGAATGTGTTCTGGGTTTGAATTATTATAAAAATTGTTACGAAAAAAACTACCGTGACGGGCCTGCAGCAGTAATATGCCCACGACACCTGATGATGAGCGTTTTTTCCCGTATGGTAAAAAGAAAAGAGGCGTTGGAAACATCCAAGGTAGACTAAAAACTGACGTTATTCGGTCATTCAACTTCGAGGCCCGATCGCGGCCAATGCGGGCGTCCTTATCTTACCACGACTATATTGCCCCCACCTTTCCCCTGCAAATAATAATGAAAATATTAAAAACCCACAACGTGAACCGTCTGTCCGTACGAAGTGATAGATGGGATTTGGTACGCATATCTAAAACACATTTGCACATTCTGAAACAAGACAACGAAGAAGTAGCAATCCTATACCGTGTCGTGCGCGTAGTACCACGAGCAGTCTATATTATATGCCATCACTCCACACAGCCCTGTAAAAACAATTTGGCTTGCAATCTTCCTGTACAGCGCCTCTAAAACAACACAGGGGGAAGGGGAACCCGTCGAGCGTGGCGGATCGATAGTTACCTCGTGTCTAAACAACGACACGTCTTGTGAGAATACAAACATACAAGACTGACGGTAAACGGCCCCCATCAGGAGGGGACGACAGGCAGGGGGGACGACACGGGGTTGGAGCCACGGCAATATTAAATATAGGTTCGCATCCTTTCAGTTTCTGTCAGTTTCATAAGAGATTTTCCCCCATTTGGAAAACTGGACAAAGGCGTAAATTACAGAAAGTAATCCGATACGGTGTACACTATATTTTGGTGACACAGTCAAAACATCTTGCGTGAGCCAAAACCTTGCTTTATCATAGAACTGGGGCGGGATCTTTTATAAAAAAAGCAATTACTAAAAGAGGTTTGAGGTTTGAAGACGGCTGAGGTAAATAACCTTCTTTTTATTTTAACGTGGCCTCATTATTTGTGATTTGGAGAAAAACAAATCATACAAGGGGTGTTGTAAATGGTAACATCCAGAGCCCCAAGATACCTTGGATACTGTGTGGGGTGAGTGGAGAGAGAGAGCCAAGCTGTGCCTGGGTCACGCCGGTGTAAACCCACAAGGTACGGGGTGATGACAGCCTCGCCAAGGCAAGGCTTGGAACAGTGTTCACGATCTCATCATCGAAATTTCCCAGAGGATTTCACGGGCTTTCGCGTACGAGACGTTCGCGGTGCAAAAGTCCACGGCCATGTGCGAAAACAATTAACTTTTCTCCCCCTTTATGAAGGAGAGAGAGAGAGAGTGAGTGAGAGAGAGAGGATCGGTGTATTAAAATCAAATGAGAAACCCGGTAATTTCTTTTCGAAAGCTTTCTGGGGGTTTATGGAAATGCGGTTAGTTCGCCAGGATTGGGGGGGTTATTGGTGGCCATAATTGCGGTTAGAGATCAAAACAAGATGAACCCTGGTGTCCAAGCATCTCCCGCAAGAAACGACGAGGCTGGCGGGGTCTGTAGGGGGGGGGCGGATCATGAAGAACCAGCTCATGACAAGCCGGCGCTGTTGCTCTGGGTCAGAATTGCCCTCAATGTCCGCGGTGAATGATGGAATCAGAATGGAGTCTTCAATTCAAGTCTGCTGTGCGCTCCGCCGCTCCTTGTCATATTTTCCGCTTCCCGTCTTGATGTAATTTTCACGAGATTTCACGAGATTCCACGAAATCATCTGAACAAGGCGACCTCTTCCTATTCTCATCAGGGGTCCGTAAACATGAGCTGATACAGTTTTATTTCGGACACGTCAAGGATCTACTCCAGAAACAAACACTTTCTGAATAAAACGACGGAGCACGATCATGTACGTATAATCTCACTGTTGAATAGGGCCTATAATAAAACTGCCCTTTCCTGGTACGGTCGTTTCTTCTCTAGAAAGGAAGTCCTAACTACCTATTTTTTTGTAAATTACGGGCTGATATCCTCGATCGATTCCCAACTTTTTACTGCCCGCTGGTCTCCTTCCTTCCCGGCGGAGTCCGTCCCTTTTCTGCCTTTTCTTCTTATTTCCACAGCAACAAGGGAATCCATTATAAATCTGAAGGACAGTGGTTGTTTGCTCAAATAACACCAATTGTTTTATGAGACCCAGTTTGTCCACTTAATTATCTCGGTCAAATCAATAGCCAGACCGGCGAAGGGCGAGGTGGTGTGAGTAGTTCACTTCGATGACTCGGCACCGGAGATGAAACTTAGGTCTAACAGAACACTTCAAGATGTACAAACTCAATTCCTTATCTATCTATCCATTCATAATTAACACAGCCAATATCTAAATGCAATGTTTTAACATTCAGTTAACCTAGGTAGTTAAAACAAAATTAAGAATGTTCTTTGATATTTTTCGACTTATATCTTTGATTGCTCGTGCTTTGGTTTGAAGATTGTAATTAATTCTACTTTTCAATACTCTTTATTAACTGTATTGTACATGTAAGCCGGTTTTCAATTCAGCCTGGGGCTGCTAGCAGGGTGCAGGGGCGGATCTAAAGAGGGATGGAGATGGGGAGATGGGTCGGGAGGGGTTGGAGATGGGGTGGAGATGGGGGAGGGGCGTGCGGGGGGAGAAAAGAGGAGATAAAGGGGAGGAGAGAATGTTTATTTAAAAAGCATCTAGTATAGGATTATATGAATAGACAAAGGTTGTATTGGGGTCTGCCATATATTTTACAATTAATAACCACGGAAAATTGATGAAACATTTCACGCCCCCTTTTGTGGGGGAAATTTCTGGATCCGCCCCTTGGGTGTTTAACCCCACAAAATGAGATAAATGCCTGGTTCCATATAGCGGGTTACACCTATTAAATTGAGATCCACCGAGGAGGGGGTGAGTCCATCGAGAGAGAGGGAGGTCGACACAAAGGGGGGGGGGTTCTTATACGATCGAGTGCGGTTTTGATTTCTGACTGGCAAGATGTCAAACACACACACACACACAACCCCAGTTCTTCCCGCGGGTCAGGCAGTTAATTGTGTTAAAAGTTAAGAGTCATGTTGAACGCTGTGGGCAACAATTATTTATGGTGAGACAACACTTGATAAGAAACCAGAAATTGAGAAGAGCCTTACATTCCAGGGGGACCCGTGCGCCGAGCTTAAACGTGTCCTCCCAAGACCGACCGAGAAAAAAAGTCTAGAGTGATTGAATTACGCTGCCGCGATGTGAAACTTGATGTGGAACTTTTGGGGTTTAAACATTAAATGGTTTTGGAGGGTATTAATCCGGCGTTATAGGGTGCGAGTGAGCGAAGACGACTACGCAGCGGACGATTTGTTTTTAAAGCAGATAAAATAAGGTTATGGTATAGATTACAGATTATACTCGCAGTTGTTTTAAGGTCTAGCGGAATTGTCCGCTGTATAATGATTTTAGCCTCGGCCGTTACGTAATTGCAGCGTTGTTGGCCATTTTACGCAGACTTACAAATGAGGCAGTTACACTTTGTTTTAAATTTAACAGAGCAGAAACATCGCGCGGATGACCCGAATTCACAATCAAATTATTGGAAAAGGGTGCTAACGGCGTAGCTGCATGGTCTGGTTCGGGCTGTTATCACGAATTACTGCGTTACGGGTACGCATGGGCTGCGGAGCCAAACTCTAATGGCAGCGCCCCCAACGTCAACATTCGGCACTGGGGGGGGGGGGGGAGTGAAGTGAAGTGAAGTGTTTTATACGTTAATACATGGTAGAGAATGGAATGAACGATAAATTTAAAAACAGTGTGAAAATAATTCGACAATTTTACATTTCGTTGATTTGATTTTATTAAGAAATGTTTACTATATCGCCCTTTTTTTTTTTTTAAATTCCCCAGCCCCCCCCCCCCCCCCCACACACACCCCCATAATGAAACCGATGAGTAGATATACCCCATCTGTACAGCCTCATTTCCCTTGGTTAATTATAAATTTGGCGCGGACAGAAAATAAGCAAATTATTAATTATTTATGCAAATATTGAACGGTGGGTTCCGCGGCGGCGCTCGCGCATGCGGAGAGGAAGCAACCGCGCACGGGCACGCCGACCGCACGAAACGGACAACACAGTCGCCAGTGACGTCAATTCTACAACTGCCGCGTCGCCAGAAGGCTCGTCATTGAATTTGGAAAAGCAAACATCGACAGTCATGCTGTATTACAAGCGGGCGGATAATCGAATACCGCGGGGTGGTGGGGCGGGAAGAACGGCGATGTGCACGGTGGCGCGCGGCTCGGCTGGCTAACTTTAACAAAAAATCCGGGAGAAGAATAACACAGACGAGACTAGTTAGACTGGTCGAGCAGCCATCCTATGTAAAGTCATTAACACTGACCTTCGACTAAAAATAACACGCACAAATGTAGCACTTAAAAGTAAAAGGGGCTCCGATTGCAGGAGGGAGATAGACAGAGAGGAATAGAGAGGGAGAGGGGGGAAACTAAATAGGCGAGTTGGAATTATCCCACCAAATGGAGCGTAAATCCGTGGATGCTAGACGCCAGATCAACGCGCGTTTTCTGTTTCACTTGTGCGAACAGCGCGCCATAAATTGCTGCACTGTATTTGTATTAGCGAGTCAAATGAGGTTTTTCGCCTCCTCCTCACGAGCTAAATACTGTTATTGCCTCCCCGTGTAATCCCATTAGGTCGGGCTGGTGCAGTGCGAGGTTAATTATGGTTTGGACAAACAAAAGGAGGAGTTTTTCCCCCTCCTCCCACATCACTCCCATCTCCGTCTGTCGTGTTCTTATTGGGGTTCATCTTATTGGTGATGCGGGAAGTTGGGTGCATCGATTTGGTGAGTGGTTTGTCTTTATCTCGTCCTCGTCAGACGAGAATTGGGGATGGAAGCAACGCTGTCCTAGCTCAGGACCTTCTGTGGGTAAACACAGCTAGAGAACAATGGACTCATGTTCATGGGTTAGAACCACTGATCTCTACGGGATGGTGTTTTTGGTCATTTGTTTGAAGCCACCGATCCACCATCTTACCAGTCCCCAAAGAGGGGTTTTCCAACAATTGTTTTCTAAGTCAATGACTTTCCGTTTAGGACGGGCCTAGTAAGATGGCGGATCGGTGGCTTCAACGGACGGCATGGGTTAGCCATTTCAAATCAAGATCAGTGGTTAAAACCGACAATCGTGGATTTTTTTCTGTTGAAAGAACAAAGGGGACAGGTTGAGCTCCGATTTGCTGGGGTCCACGGTTAGAAATCGTGGACTAAAACACGAAGAGGTGCGGCCATCTTGTGAGGCGATCATCTTATTATGTTATATGACAGGGTTGACAGGATGTAGGATGACATACAAGATGGCTAGTATTCTATAGGATTCATGGATCTATAGAACCCTAACAGAGCTGAAACAAATTGTACATGCTAAACATGACAAACTCTTCCGCTGCGTTATTGGCCCGTGATATTATACGGTTCTAGGGTATACATGCTGATCACAACCTACCTATGCGTTTATACTATCGGGTAAACCTGTTCACATAAGTCACACGAATTCCCGCGTTCATCCTGTAACTAAGGAGTTTGGTGACGTCACATGGGCGCCAGTCAGAAAACAAACAGCTTTTATGGTGTCAGAAAACAAACATTTATCGAAGAATCAATTTTCACATCACGTCTTCCCGAGAGTGTTAAAAGATTCGTCTGGATATCACAATAAAGCCACGATATGTCAATGTTTGAGGGGTTTCCACATCCAAACAAAGAGGACATTATATAGGAGAAAAGAAACTGAGAAAAGGGGATAAGAAATGAAGTTTCAGAACGGCGCTGATGTGCAAAAACAAACACGAACCGCTTTAGCATGAAGCGAGCTGTGTGACGAGTTAACACCGTAGCAAGCAGACGAGTAGGGATGCGACACAAAAAGCGCGCCAAAAGTCACGTTGGTAACACACAGATGAGCAAATAAGCGTTCGTTTTGGAGCGAGACGGCGAGGAACCAGCGTAATTGAATCTCTGCCGGTTGTGTTTTGTCAAAGCCATGTGAAGTTTGAAGGCAGAGCGTTTTGTAGATCTGAGCTAAAGCTGGTGATTGCACGAGGCACGTGGTCTGCGAATTTATCGGTTAAAGAAGCACGGTCGTCATGGCTAAATAGAACGCCCTCATTTGGTCATAATGCGCAGATCCGAATAAAAATTAGGTTATGTATTTTCACTTTAGAGTATAGTCTATCTTGGTACATCAGAAAATAGCTCGCCCGAAAAATTACGAATACTTCGCAGGAAACATTTTTCTACGATAGCGCCCTCTTTAACCAAGGCGGTATAATTACTCTAAAGGCCCAACGGGAATAGGTAAAAACCAAAATAGGCAAACACTCATACAGAGCTTAACTGCAAATAGGCGCCTCAGAAGAACGGGATTCCTTCATGCTTGTGATTTACATTACAAGTTATTTGACTGCTATCCCAGAACTGCTTTTCACGTAAACAATTTTATATATACACACATGAAAATAAATGTTCACAGTGTAAAAACAAAATATATGTCGCAGGAAGAAAAATCACATATCAGAAACATTTTGAGTATACCAGGAGCACGTGACCATTCAGGAGCGCGTGACCACCAAAACGATGACGTCATTGTGAGAAACACATTGGCTTTCCATAGAACACAGCCCAATTGTATCAGCTCTTGCGTGACGCAGTGTATTGTTGTGGTGTGGTTAACAACTGTAGCAACCAGCTTCAAAACGAAGCACACGGAAGAAGACGAAGAATCATTACATTCTGAAAGAGCTCGTTGACTACACGAGAGCTAGCACGAAATAAAACAAAATCTAAACATTGATTAATCGACGTTTGAAGTCTTCGTCATGTCGTTTCCAGAGTTAACCGAACTAAAAACTAATTTGACTTTGCTTCAAACGATAATCAAAAGAGGTGTAAATGATCGTTCCACAACGGCGTTCCACAACAAACGTAGTTCACGCACGTATACCTCCTAAGGGACCCAAATCTAAGCCCACCGCGTCCCGCGGGGGGGAAGATATAATGTACAACAAATTCAGGTGCGCTGGTTGCCTGTATGCATACTAACACTCCGGAGGTTGGTGTTAAAGGGAACCATGGAGCCAATGGTTTACACCGTACAAAGCGGCTGTAGTGTGCGTCAGTTTAAGTCCCAGTATTGATACATCGATATAAACGAACACCCGCCCACCGCGCAGCCTGCGCTGAATCTGTAAAGAACCTTCAGAATGGGTAATTTATACAGCGCCCTAGTAACTACTATACGGGGGCCGCCATTTTGGTGTCAACATGACGTACTATATACCACCGGATAACTGACGCAGTCCACCTTGCTGCCAAGGCGCACCACGTTTGCAAAAGAATCATTTCTCTCACCGGACTAAATTGTACCTATAAAACTTGATTTTGTTTTAAGTTTGACTGATGTGAATTATTTTCTGCGGGGTTTTGTTCCTGTCCGATTTATGCAATCAAGCGCGTGACAGTACACGGTGGATCGTGTTATTTATTTATTTATTTATTATTTATTCATTGTTTTATTTTTGTTTTATTTACAACCAACCAAATTCAACAACGATCGAGTCGCCAATTACAGCATGACATACGGTTATAGGTATTGCTATTTGTATTGATATTGGAACCAAGGATTCTTCGAAAGCAAACTTAATCACTGTATAGCTCGTAAGCCCAAAGAAACCCATTGAAGATAGAACTGATGACTATTATTAACATTGATACATCCAATAGCACCATTAGGGTGCGGACTGCCAGAAATACCGGGGCATGCCCCTTCTCTTTCACGATAAGTATACAGGGTTCTTGTCACACGGGACACCTACGGTTTGGCGTCCCATCCGAAGGATGGTTAAGTGCCTTGCCCAAGGACACAATTAGTGTCACGACCAGGATTCTACAATGTAGTGTACTGCGATAGTTGTTCAGTATTTGTCTCTGTAAGAAAACGCCCGCATCTAATTTACGTAGTCAAGCGTTGTTCAGTTTCATAGTATTTCTTCACTTTCTCCAGCCGCCCAACCCCTTCACCAATTTGGCTGGAGTTGCCAATAGAGGGCAACGGGTTAATTTACTATTTTCCCAGCGGAGGCTAACGTCTTGGGCGTTTTTTGTTTAATAATTGTCTTACATGCTTTTATTTTCCTCTGGGGGTTTCGTATTCCTTTTTAAGTGATTTTCTTCTTTGGGGGGGGGGGGGTTCCAGGTCAACGTGGCTTATCGGCGCCTGGCGCGGTTAGGGTTAAGTCGCATGCGCAGTTCTTCACAACACTTATTTTACCATCTGATGACTGAAATGTGGCTATGCTCACCACTAGTGGGTAGGTATCGTGAGCGGAAGGAGTTACAGTTTGAATGATGGGATGGGGCAAAAACAGGACTCGGGGAAAACCTACAAAGTCAGGCAGGGACTGAAAAATCTATTTACTTATTAGCCCCCGGATTCGAACCTGGGACCTCCAGTGGAGTGATGGCGAGGACGATAACCGCTGCGCTACCTGACTCCCCACCTATACGTTCCTAATACAAAGATGAATTCTTCATCATGAGTGCGCACCCGCAATGTTCACCCTACCGGACTAAGCCCGCAATAATGCGTTTCATTTTTCACCCCTTTAAATGTTGCCGCCTGATCGCGCCGGGATGGTTTCGTCGTATATCCTTCCTTCTCCTAGGCTAGCTTTTACCTAAGCAGAAACAATCACTGACGGCAAGGGGGAAAATCATTTCCATACGAACGCCCCCCGACAAAATATTTTCCCGGAGAGTTGTGTCATGGCAAGAAAACACCAAATCAATCGAACTACGAACGAGGCTACAATTCATGGCGCGAGCCTGAAGAAAAAAAAATTCCTCGCCGATGCTTATTACGTATTCATTGTCAGTCCGTCCCTTCCCGCGCCAATTTCCTTTTCTCGTCTCGTCTCGTCGTATGTTTCTTGTTTCTCGTTCGTTCACGCGTCACCGCCAGTGTGCCCAGGTGGGCTAAAAGATACACCGCTAGCGGCTACACAGCATAAATCAAATCTTGTGTATTGATATATTTTAACCCCCTTCAGCTTGATCGGATATCGTATCAATGTATTTTGCATAAGCTCATTTAGAAATCACACCTGGGATTTTTTTTTTGTGTGGCGTGTAGACATTTTTTCACCCGTTGCCTCCGGTTAAGGTTCTTGAGAACGGATGCACGACGAAAGTGAGTAAAAGCGAATGTGGCTTTGTTTGAAAAGGAACCATGATATAAGGGATGGTTCGTAAGAGATGGTCCGGGTTACCAGCCGGAATGATCCCGGTTACCACCCGGAACGATCCGGGTGGTAACCCGGAATGATTCGGGTTACCACCCGGAATGATCCGGGTAGTATAAACAAGGGAGGATCCGGAAAGCATACCTACACCGTATACGATCAGATCCACTTGCCCGGAGGCTGTACTTTTAACAAGTCTAAGCCCCTGGGAAGTTGTGGGGGGAGGCTATAGCTGATCATGAAAGATGTGGCCGCTACACCTTTCCCTCACCATGCCCCCTCTCGCTAACACTCGCCATCTATAGCCGTCTCCCTCTTTTTACTTTTTGATGACGGCAAAGATGAATGAGGATTACAGCTCGCGTTATATTAGCACCGACTCGGACGAGGTGTGACTGCGTCGAGCGCAGTTTGTACGGACGCTGAATATAAATGGTGCAGGGAGAGGGCTGAATGTTATGACGTCACTCTTGTGTATCGTTTGGTCGCCGCGGGGTCCGCATACGGTGCTCCAATCACGGCACTCCAATTTCTACCTTGTCGACTCCTCGGTTCATTTTGATCAGGTGAGTATGACAATGTGTCGGCTCGTGAGTAGTGTGGTGCGTTCTGATTGGTCGAGAACGTGACCTTTAGGTCAAAGCATCATGCAGAGACGGACTTATAGTTCCGTGTCCAAGAGCAAGGACTTTGTGACAGTAACAAGTCTCGTTGTCATAAAACGTGACTGCAAGAATAATTATTACAGGTATAGTATGTAAGGAGGATCAAATTCAGTGAACCATTCTTCCCTGGAAAGCGTTTTATTCCCGTTGCCCGTTTACATTATTTTGTAAAATATAGACAATAATAATGGTAAACCGTGGTGTAGTAGCATTGGTATCATAAAAGTCCGGTTTCCTAATGTTCTGCAAATTGTATACATATTTTAGAAAAAGGTTTCTATTGATAACGCTAAAGCTTGTCCAAGGCTTGTCCAAATTCCAACGATATAGAAATTGATATAGAAGGAGGTGAATAAAATTATAGTTCATCACTAGGTATTTACACATAGAAACATCCACGAATTTGAATACATTGTTTTTATTTACTTTGTGGATGTTGTTATTTAAAACGTCAAATTTCAAATTTCAAAATTCAGTGAAATCCACTCGACACCATGAAACAGAACAACCCTATTTAATGTCCTAACGTCCGCCCAGCCAGCAGAGGACAGCGTACTATTTTCGCTCTTTCCGCGTCATAATATATTCAAATTGTTCCCGGGC
>JAVCKS010089615.1:0-14388 GCA_032273685.1 Pteraster tesselatus | reverse complement strand
TTGGCTACAGTAGTATAATCTCCATAGGACGAGTGGGGTCAACGTCGTTCGGGCGAGACAAAACAATCTTGGTTTGTATAGTTTTAGAAATAGAAATAGAAGAATTTAATTTGCTGCATAAGTGTTTAATAATGTTTGAAATTTGTTTAGCTTATCCATAATAAACCTTATAAGTGTTTATGATTATTATCCATACTTGCTGAATGTTCTAATTGAAGTGGACCCCACTTAACGAGTAGCGGTCAGCTGTCCATCGTGGGTCCAATGCCCTCGCCAGCTTGCTGGTACCCGTTTATATACACCTTGGTAGAGTGGGGCATTTGAAGTGAAAGTGTCTTTCCCCAGGATCATAATATTTTATTTCACAATGACGATTTCTGTATAGAGAGTCGAATACCGTAGAGAATGATTACAATGATATGTATAATTCAAAAAACCTTTCCCGATCCGACTTGGTAAACGAATTGATGTTATTTAGAACACAGTTTAAGATATTTTAGACAATATTTTATTCAATAATAAAAATCACATGAGTGCTATACAATGAGCGATTATAGAATAATTATATATGTACAATAGACATTAGATTATATAAAATTATATAAATTTATACTAATACAAATTTAGGAAATATTATACTGAATTTCTGCTCAATCGCAATGTTATGAAATAAACCATTAAATAAATAAATAAATAAATAAATAAATAAATAAATAAATAAATAAAGTAAAGAAAACTCCTCTTCCCGAAACAAAAACTAAATACTACTAACCTAGTTTGCTGTCATGTACCACTGGGGATTAGTCAGGGGCCGTGAAGCCGGTAACAATGTAATCCTCCAACCAACACCATTTCACACCATTCCTAATATTATCCCTAACCTCCTTACTGCCTTCCCGCCCCCAACAAACGAGATTATCCGACGAATCTCGCCCGATCTCGCGCCCGTAACCGAATAGAGTCTGATCTTGCCACCTCTTGAGGGATGGGTTCTGGGGGGCAACTGTTCAATTCCTCCCCTCCGCCGTCGGTAACTCTTTATGGTATTTCAAGATTTGCGCTAATCCTGGACACTTTGCGTGAAACCTTTTAGCGGCAAAAGTCATTCCGCGTCTAAAGGTTGTAACATAACATGTTGCCGGACTATACAGTATATATACGCACAGCTAAACATAGAAACGAAACGGTTTTGAAAAGTTCAACAGTTGAAAATTCAAGGATCCGTGGCCGATGAATACGACAATACGACAACACGACAATGCTACTTTAATATCACGTGATTTCCGGGGACGAAATGAAACAGTAAACGTAGGATCTAGAAGATTATTAATTGAATCGATTTATGTTTCTAACATTTTGAAATATTTTGTAAGAAAATCACGATCATCATCATGACTAAAACTTTAAAGTCAAGCAATATCAGAATCCATGCAATGATATTACACCGACAGTACACCGCATCCGAAGGAGTAATATTACAAGAGACATCTTAAAACAATATCGGTGAATATTGAGGAACTGAGAAATTTGTCCGGGGGAGATGAGGATGTTGATATTCATGACATACACTGCAGAATGTGTCAACCCACCGCGAGGTATTTACATTAGAAAATTGCTTTTTTCTTATATGTGTGGCGTGATTCAATGAGAAGTCAACGAGAGGTTTACACCGGGGCGGTAAACAATCCTTATATTATATCAGAAAGACAAGGCAACGCTATCAAAAACCAGCACATCCACTGACCTGGATAAATTAACTCTATTATTATTATTATTATTGCAGTTTTGATTCTGTGAATCGTGTACAAAACGTATGATATATATGGGTGTTTTTCTGATTTCTGTCCACAAACAAGGATTTTGCCGTGAATTGTTTTTGACGGGGGGGATAGGTTACGGGGGAAAGGACGACTGCCGGTGAAGTGTCGGTGTGTCGAAGTGTCATAAAAGGCCGATGGCTAAACTACTCGCCTCCCCGTTACTCCACGTGCATGACGGACCCTATCCCATTATCCGGCCGGTGGCTGATCTAACACCACCCGTGTCAAAGGAAAATGCCGAGAGATTTAACAAGACGGTGATTTTGTTTAAACCTAATCTCTTGGTTTTGGGTTTTTTGTTTTCATCTTGGAGAATTTTTTTTCTTTCTTCAAGTAACATGAAACCGTCGGATACGTGTGCTCATATAGCGTAAACTTAATGCTGCGGGTTAATTTGATTTGGATCAGGAGTGCGTAAAGCATTTGTATCGAACATTTTTACGGAAAGATATATTATTATTTTCTACGGAATGTTCTCACTCCGACCCGGCAACCCTTTATAACGTAACGGATGTACAATTTGCAGTCGAGTTCGGTTTTTCCGTCCACGGTGCAGTTATCCCAAAATGTTTCGAGACGTCCATGGTAAAATAATGTGTAAAATTATTTGTGACGGCAACGTTCAGAAACCGAAAATGGGATTTTTTTTTCTGCACTTCCTCGAGAGTAATTAGGTGTAGTACAATTTTTAGTATTTTGGTTTGATTTATTGTTGTGGAATTACTATTTGTAATAGAGAACTTCAATAAACTAAATCTTTTTCAAATGTTCGCCATACATCAGTCAAGATTCCCAAGAGAAATGTACATAACTACGTCTCCAAACAGTTGTAGGTTAAAGTTGATTATCTCTTCCCATCCGCCGCCCGCCGCCCGCTCCCCTGTTGTAATTTACACGGTGTTGGCTGTTGAGTAGCGTTCCTGGACCAAACACCACAGACTATACGAATATAACCCCCCCCCCTCCCTCCCCCCAAATGCCGACAACGATGCAAACGATTCGAAATGGCAGAGGCTACAAAATGATTTCAAACGCCAATCATTTTCTCATCCTTCGAGCTAGCTCGGTTTGATGACCTTGCTTTAACGCAGTCCACGAGGAGGAAAGAAAGAAAAACGAGCCCCTAAAAAACATGTGTTACAATCTTTCACGGTTCCCTCTGATGGTTGTCGGCGGCATACACCCGCCGTGGATCCGCGGGGAGAATTGGAAATGTTGAACCAACAAAGAATAGGACGAATTACGACTGCATCGCGCGGGAAGAAAACAAAACTAGACCAATATCACCCGGGGGAGTCACCCCTAGCCATAAATATACATTATAGTTGAATCTAGCCAGCGATGTAGGGTTGGAGGTCACTTGTAACATTTCTGTCGTGTTGTCTAACCTCTGACATGGTGAGGTCTCGTGGGGGGTTACCTCCGTTGGTACAAGGAAGTGGGGGGATGACGGTCCAAAGTTCGGGTAGCTGGGTGCGAGGTTTTGGCTACTCTGCGAAGTAATTGTCGGGTATTTAGCTCGGAATTAGATGGGGAATGTTTTTCTCGTCCGTCTGGAACGCGTTGAGAGATGTTCGACACCGCACGGTGATGTCGTGTGCGAGTGTACCCGGGAGGTGGGGGGAAGGGGTGCACGGACCAGATGCATCGGCGCCAATGGAAAATTGAGTTGCCGAAATTGAAATATGGTACGGATTGTTATAATACATGTATATGTTAGCGCGTATAATGCTCCGCGCGAGCAGTCTTGTAGAACGATTGAAGTCTCGCGGGAGGTTATGTTGACGGGAAACTATTAAGGAAAGGTCGGAGCGTTTAGGCAACATGGTGTACGAAGGGCCTGTTTCATCTTGGAACCCGCCGCCGCAGGCATCTCATTAGGGCAATTTCTCTCGTGTTTTGTTCGGAATTGAAGCCGCCGGGGCCAAACGGAGAAAAGATTCAATAACACTAATTTCAGGGTAAATTAGGATGACCCGGTGGAAGAAACGGCTTAAAATGTCGGTATAGTTGCTATCCAACACCGCCAACCTCTCCCTTTGACGTTTGGCACAGGGCATGGACCCGGAACGGCCATCCGTGGGGCACTTCCTCCGGAATAGAGACTTTTATTTTATCTATTCGATAAACATTATACAGCTTTGAACACCATCTCTCCCGATCTACTGTTCAGCCGACTAGTGCTGTATTGCAAACTGCTATCCGGAATAGTCCGGGAGGCCCCGTTACGATAATAGGCATGCGATCCGGGACGGCGGTACCGGTATAGCATCCGGAACGCAAACGTTAATTATTCCATAGAGAAAACGTGTTAAGGCCATCATTATACAGACACTCACACAGTCACAGCTAGTTTTACAAAAAGGACAACCTGTCGGGTTTCCACCGTTCCCGAGTGTTAGAAGGCTTAAAGCGACAAACTGCATATGATCTCAAAGAGAAACGAGGTTGGTGACCATGCCAGAAAAAAATGTGGTTACTTGTAGGGGAAATCATTCTATCTATTCACTGAGGTCCTTTTTCCTAAGAAGAATATATTATTATTTATTATTATATTCAATTATATAATCGATTATTCTTCTATACATGCCATTTAGTTTCACTTATAGTCCACAAACCAGAAGAAACCGAGATGTAAGAAGTTGAAAGTAGTAGTAGTAGTATGATCAGGGCATATTTTGTAACTAGCTGTCCAAAACTCTTTTCTGAAGTAAAATTCTAAACTCTAAACATCATGAGGATTCAGAAACTGTTTTAAAATTTTAAGTAGCAGTAAAAATAGTTCACTTTTAGGGGGTGATTTTTCGCCGACACTCAAAATAATCTGGTAGTTTTAGCTTGTCGGAATGGCTTAAAATAAAAACTAACACATTCCATAGCTATAGATAAAACGCCCTGTGAATTACATAAGACGGGGCCCATTTTCTTCAAAAACGATAAATTGAGTTTTAGCTAAGAAAATTTGGAAAGTTTTGGGAAATATAGTCCGATCACGCTATAGCCTGGAGGGGCCCATCGGATTTAGAGATCCGGAAAAACTACAAGACTATAACCGATGTACAAGGTGGAAGTGGCACAGGGGCCGACATTTTATTACATCGGATTCCACGTGTTTCTTACGGGAATCAAAACCTAGGTCCTTTACGGTTGCGCCAAAACCATAGCCTAAATTTACCCAGTTACAAAAAACAACAATCAGCTAGACAACATCAAGTACCCAGAGTCAGGTGGCGGTACTTTCCTCGTCTTTACCGCTGGAAGACCCGGGTTCGAATCCGGGGAACTGACATGTGAATTGGGTTTTCGGTCCGTGCCTAACCTCGTGGATTAATTGCCAAGAGTTCCGTGGTTTCCCTTCCACCGTTCAAAACCGTAACTCCTTCCCTCTCACGATACATGCCCACTATATTGGTGAGCATAGCCAGTTTGTATCACCCAACGACACAGACCGTTGTGGTAATTAACAACTGTGTCGATCTGTGTACCTCTCATAAATACAGAATTTGTTTAAAGCTTGCACCTGCCACGCTGCGCACGCGTGCACACATATAGACGCAAGCTTGTAATTGTATAACGGGCGGCGATATCTCCACCAGCCAAAAAGTTCAATCGCAAGTCCTATAAGGTAATTAAGCATACATAAATAATACATGAACTGATCGTCTGTATATACGACTTACGAGTCATTATCACCTTCTGCTAACAAAGTGCACTTTCTCAAAAATCTCACAGAACTCATTACAAATTAAACACTCACCGATCCAGTGCCGACTAGAGCCTTTCGATTGGTCCATATCCTTGGTGACGTCAGTATTCGGCCACCTTTGATTTGCGACTGCTGTCTTCTGGACACCGAATTCTGTTCGAACATGCCACCTTAAAATAAACGGTTCCATCCGCCATTTTGGACCTATTTCTCAAAAGGGGTGACTATTTCATCGGCTATAGGATTACAGTGTAAATCGTCAGGGTGTAACGTCAGGGTTTCCAATTAACGCATGGTGTACAATTTTCGATGCTGGGCTTCGGTGAACTGGCTCCGGTGAAATAGTATACCCGTCGTTCTCAAATTGAGACTGTTCGGTTGCCGACTCCCCGCCGTAAGGCGAGGCGTGTAGCTTGCTCCGTGCGCGGTCCCTGACCGACCAAACCCAAGCAACCGTGTCTGGCGTAAAAACGATTACCGATTCATGTTACAAGTACGTAAATGCGATGGGAACTCACCAGTCATAAAAGCACAAGGAATGTTGTAAATTAGGGGATTATTCGCCCGGTGTGAACAATTGAACCAAAAATGTTGTCAGGATACGACAATAGAATTGCAGCTATGAAGCGCCGTTCGCATCGAGTATACAAACCCCTTCATGGTCTAATGACTTCTTTCATTCTCATGTGCATATTTAATAGGGAAGCCGGTATTTTCTGTCTGAGGGAAAACCCCGATCAAGTAGGATACGCCAGGTCCAAATAACTAACAAAATTGAATATTACATAAAATGACTGCTGCTAATGCAACAAATAAACAAACATTCTAACGAAACAAACAGATGATCAAACAGACTATCACGAAACAGCTCTGTAGTCGTTCTCAAACGACTACTTCTAGTTTATCATGCTGTACCACGCGAGTCGCGGGGCAAGCTTACACTTGGCAACCGCTGGCGGCACTCGGACGGATGTGTCAAATGTCCATGTATGTGGCCATTACTAGAATCGCATTATCAACCTATGACCTCTGACCTCAGCCTGCCTGAGCCAAACATAAAAACCAAGCTAGAGGGCTACGGTAGCTCACAGGGATAAGCTAGGGCATAATTGAAGCCACTGTGTGCACGCGCCGCCATATTGCTTGTACGACAGAAACGTGCGGCAGTGCGCGAATGGACAGCCACCATTTTATTGAATTAGCTACATTTTCCAATACAAATTGGGCAGAAGTATCAAGAATAAAACAAATCTATAACGATTTTATATATAACATTACTTTACGCCAAACAAGATGGCGCGTTTGCCCCGTGTGGACTTCAGGCCTCGTTGTCGTTGTCGATTTAGCCCTCTAGCCTTTATTGTGTCGCTATGAGTCAACATTCTTCAGACCACCACTAGCTGTAGTGCACCTCCTTCATCATATCGTAATCATACAAACACAATTTGTATAATCCGTCAGGTGAATTCAAATTTTAGTCAAGTATGTGCGCCTGATTAAGTCTGAGTACCAACCTATTCGAATGGGACTGGCAAACGGGCCTACTGGCTCGTCAGGTAGTTTGTTGGCTCGTTGTGTTTTACACCTGTAGACTTTCGAAATTTTCCATTTATGACGAAAGGGATTATAAAATGAAAGTTGAACAAAAATCAGTAAATAAACAAAAAATGAAAATATCTGTTTACTTATCGCCAGAAATTATATAGGCCTAGGCTGACCTATATCTTAATTACTCGGTCGTTCCATCAGAGATGAATACGAAAAATGTAGGATCAATATTAATACAGGTGATGTTGACACCTAAATAGATCACTCGGCCATTTTGTTTCTAGAGGGCGGGTAACGCCAAGTCGGCGGGTGTTACAAAAGGAGCGTTGGGGGTGGGGGGTGGTCAAGGTTACCGTTCCGTGATCCACAATAGTTGATTTGATATTGTTCAAAGTGAAGAACAGAGAGTGAAGCTTTAATTACAAAACTAAAACGCGGTCTCGGAGCGAGCGAGGGCTCTGCCCATAGAAAAGAGAAAATGTAACACCTTGTCGCAATCTCCGCTCACGATCCCTCCTGCCCCTTAGTCCACCGCCAACCCTTGCTCCGACAACCCCCCTCCCCTTTTGACACCACGGTGACACCAGACCGGCCGCATGTCACAAAGGTGACGATACATCCACGCGCATCGATCCGACCAGCCCCAACAATGAGATGCCTGCTATTAAACGTGTACTTGATAATTAGACGCCGCCTCGTAAGGATTTGCAGAAATCGATAGCGGGATCCGGCACAAAAAGACTCGCGTTAGATGGTCAATATCGCGTTAACAAGGTGAGACAGGGGTCTTGGTATCGTATACCACCTGCAGACTATGTACCGGCTGAAAGTAGAGACCTCGATGTAAATCAAAACAGACAGCTTGCCTTTCAATCTTCTTATTTTGTTTTCGATATCTGCAGCTATACAACCTCCTTGGAAAGGCGGACGAACACGGCGGAGACAGCGGAGAATGGGAGAAAGCGATCGCGAGGAGGGAGGCGACTTGTCACCCCGGCACAAAGGCCGACCGACATTGGGTTTTTGAATCACGCCTGGGAAGGCCAGCTCGGAAACAAAGAACCGGGAAGCGACCTTCATTTTTTGACGGCCGTTAGAGACGAACCTTCATCTCTGCAGAGAGAGAGAACCGTTCGCTCTCTCCTACAATAATATCCTCCTTGTCCGTGACTCGATGACAAAAGAAGTTGAGCCCAAATCAAGATATTTTGTTTTTAGCTAGAATGAAGTACGGTATACCGGTACGTTGTTGGGATGCTGCGTACATGCTGATTATCTAGGTTTTTACTTTGTCTCTGCGTTTAAATTAACCAATCTATGCTCGTTCTGTAACTTAACGTTGATAACTTTTTATAGATAGAAAGACTATAGGTAGTATTATTAATGATTAAAAAAAAAATAACAACCTTGATTCGAAATCTCATCGTCCTTACATTTTTATGGTGGAATTTATTTGCTTATACCAACGATGCTTACCTGAAGACTCAAGAACCGACTTTCTTTCAATTTCTTGCTCTTTCAAATTGACCGCAACGACAGGGATTACCACTGACTGCCTGGTATGAAGACTAGCTCCTCGTTGAAATGACGCGCTCTCGTTTCCCCGCCAAAATTGTTTCCCGGCAGTTATTTGCGGGCACGCCGTTTGTTTCGGCACAGCGCAGACGATCAGCCTTATTTGGCGGGAAACACGAATCCATTATTAGATAACAAGGCGCGTAATTAAACGTAAAAACAAGGTTTTGCTTGCTATAGTATAATTACACTGTAGCTGCAAGGGCACGTGAGGGTGACATCGATTGCGCCCCCGCGGAAGGACAGCTATGACGCAACATTTTTTCCCATCTAGTGAGACACTAACGAGGAAGGATAAGTGACCCAAACGAAATGTAATCGATGGAACTTTGTAGATGGATTGTCATCAGGCTTAATAGACTTACAGCAGCCATCTTGTAAAGCGGTAACTCACTTGCAGGCTAGAATAAGCTTGGTAGATGTATTGTTTTGTTTTGTTTCAGTTATTTTAGACATGTCTGGGGTTGTGAAAAAGGCTATTCAGCCCGTTCAAATCAGTTCTCTTTGAAGAAGAAAACAATAAACCAAAGAAACTAGTGAGGTCCGTCACCAATATTACAAAACGTAATTACACCACTGAACAGTACAAATACGAGTTACTAGAAAATGGTGGGGAAGCGGATGGTGTAATTTTTGAAAATGTGCCTTTTGGACTCTTTTCGAAAGTTGTCAAAGATGAGCTATTTAGTATGCTCCCTGGTAAATTATCGTAATCGGAAAGATGATTGAGCCTATTATCATCTGCAAAATTTGCCATTTTGTACCAAACACATTTTCTTGAAGTACACGACACAGTCTCGGGCAGTTAGCTAAGTATTCCATCAAGCCCGTATTGAAGGTTACGATACAGACCCTGGGATATGAATAAATAAACATCTATGGTTACATTTTCCACGATGGCACTATTCCTGTACTATTCCAATAAGCTTAGTTGCAAGTATCGACGCACTGAATACCCTACAGACATTTTAAACCGTTGTCAACTCAGTATCAAATCGTGTTTCTTTTGTCACCAACTACTCATAAACACATTGGTCTATCCGCCTAGGAATTCGAGTCGCGACAGTCCACAATCAGTTTGCCATTGTCCTCTCAAAGATCTTGTCAGATTTTGTTAAGGGCTAACCTTCTAAAAAAAAAAATAATAAGACGGGAAAAAAAAGGTACATTTGTTTCCTTTTGACTGGAAAAGTGATTCTTCAACCTTGACTGAAGAGACTTACTGTTATAGCGGTATTTTCTTCCTGTTAGCCTCGGATCGTGCGAGGAAAATACGAATGTATTGTTGGAAATCAAATAGTAATCGCAGACGAGACAAGATTATAATTCTGCTTCGAGAACGAGAGACAAGAAATATGAAACCAAAATGCAAGTTAAAAAAAAACAAATTCGCCCGGGCCTCTGGGACAATTACGAGGTTATAGATTATTGGAGATGCGCGGAAGGATGTCTGGATAAGACGAAGAGACAGGCGCATAGGAGAGAGATGAAATTGAAGAAAGGAATCGAAGTGGGAAAGAAGAAGAAGAGGGAGCAATAGGTCGAGTGAAAAACGCAATTATTCCCGCCTTTTGTATCATTTTAACACCGCGAGTCGTTAACCTTCACATTTTGAACAATCGAGTCAGCGTATACCTTAATGCGTGACCGTTATCAGAAAATAGCCAACTGACTTTAACGTGTATTTTATGAGCTAATGAACCGAGCCAGGACATTACAACGGATATGATAACAACTTGGGTACGGCACTCGCGCCGCTTCGGTTCAGTGACGTTACAAATGACGCCCACCGTGAGCACTGTATATCGTATAGTGAACAGCGGCCATCTTTGGTGGAATATAATTATTGCAACGTTTAACCGTTACGGTGTTCCTATAGCCTTGAAACATTAGCCTGAAACATCAGGCTAGTCTCTAAGTAAGAGGTAGTCTCATCCACTTGCCATCACAGTTATTGTCTTCCACCATCGGTGAAATGTCACGTTTGATAGTATAGCCTTTACAATCCTGAAATAATATTCTTGACATACCTAGGCTTCTCCTCAAGTCTCTTCGTGATCATCGACCGCCATAACCATCTCTAGTCAAAAGTAGGTACCATCACTATCGTTCCAAGCGTTGAGGGCGAGGGCGATTAATGAACCCACCCACCACTGCAATCGAGGTTGCCACGTGACCTCTACGCAAAGGTCACCCCCCCCCCCCCCGCGTGCAGGCAGTCGTCCTCCCGACACCACGGCGTGTCTCGCCTCTTTCTCTCCGCTTAATGAAACAAAGCACTAGTTGGCGATGTAGCCGACGAAAAGGACTCCTACGCGAGGCAAATTATTGGAAATTAATAAAGCAACACAAGGGTACAATGTCCGAACTACGAGAATCGATATAGTATGGATTCGTCGAGACCGCGGCTTTGTTCTTGTAATCAAGGATAAAGTATTGTACGTAAACAACAGATTTCACTGCCCTCGGATGTGTCATAATCGACAATGAAATTACAGCCAACTATAATATGTATTGAAGAATGCAATTACATGTACAATTGTTATATTTCGTCTTCTTTTGCGTGTAAACTGTCTGGTACGCTGACTTAGTCGGCGGCAAACACCTGGTTGAATTTAAATTCATCTAGCTAGTCACATTCTTGTCATAACACGTGATTCAGGGCAAGCCAATGCATGGCGATCCTTGGCAGTAGGAAGACTGGTATTGTGTTGTTGTATACAAATCCGATTGCAAATGCTGGTACATTACATTGATAATGGAATGTTTTTTTCCCCTCTGAATCACGTGAATATCAGAAGAAAAAACAGTGCATTAGATCACGTGACTCATCTGGCTGTGGCCGGATAACATTTGAAGAAAATTTGTAAGAAAAATTGTGTCGATGGCCCGAAGACAAATGATTCTGTCCGAGATGGCGAAACCGCAAAGGCGTTAATTTCACGCCGGGGCTCCAACACCCGACTCTGACAGGAACATGTAAACAAACGATTTACGCCTGTCTGGTTGGTCATTGATTGACGGACTGGTGGCCGAGTCTGATCTCCTTGGGCGGGGGAGTGTGCGGGCGCACTAGACCCATTTAGCTATGATGTCATGTTTTCCTATTTCAAACCACGCGTGTATCAATCCCAAGAGAATCATTTCGGTTGCGCCACCGGCCCCTCATCGGCGCGGCGCGGCGCGGCGCCTCCGACGCAAAACGATTCACAAACTTGCTAATCTCTCCATTTTAATATTATCAAGCCTAGGCCCTCCCCAATGGACAGAACCCCGGCTACGCCACTTACAGTACAGACGAACAGTGTTTGAAATTACACGTATTAATTTTTGCAATACTTATGAAACTTAAAGATTTAGACTATTCGCAACGAACTTGAGACGGAGATGATTTGCATATCCACGGCTGAAGCAAGATGTCCGTCGGTCGATCAGGACTCACGATATTAGATCGGGGACTGAGAGCGATTGACAGTTCGGACAATCAACGATTTCGACCCATTGACCATTCAGGGCATAGTCGCGCCGCGTGTAAGTCGCGATGACGGGAGGGGGCGCAGGGGTCGGGGGAGAGACGGTCCAACTGGCGAGGCAGAACTGTTCGTATGACTCCCCCCTGTAAGTCTCACCATCGGCAAAAAGAAAGCATGGTTAAACAACGTATGATTAGGACTGGACTTAAAACCGAGGACGATTATATTACTCGCGGTTGTGTTACAGATCCTATACTCGTGAATCAGTTACCACAAACGTAATTCCAAGGCGCGGCGCCAAAAATACGTGAGGTTGTTTACCTCCATGTTTATTCCCACACCAAATATGTGTGTGTTTTGCTATCTATTCCAGTACTGAGATTTATTATTCGTACAACCGCAAACTGAAGTACAGCTCGCGTGGTCAGGCTGCGGTGTGAATGACCACTGAGCTTCGCGTCAAACGCAACGAGCGCGATTTAAGACCACCGTGCCGCGCCTCACACCTTTGCACCGTGCGCCAAGATGGATGCATATAACCACATCCTCCATGGTGCAACACTTTCTTCCGGTCTAAGATGGGGGGGTGAGCATTATGTCCAGCAACGCCTCTGGCAAGTTCGGACCTCCCCGACCCACCTGTGGTTAAAGAACGCCCATACCACGTCCAGAAAAAAACCCGTTTTGTTTTACAGAGTTTTCAACGGAAATTGTCAAATTTGCTAGTTACTGCAGACTGCAGAGAAAAAAAATTATTTTGTAAGTAGAGGTATGGCTCCACTTACGTGTAGCTAGGCCTATACTCTTATCATTCCAATTACTATGCAACTGTATAAATTATGATATCATTGTTATGATAAAATATGATAAAATGATGAATGTATCAAAATATTTTAAAATATTATCAAGTAAATATTATAAGTTCCTGCAATAATTACTCCGTGTAATTAATAGAATATCGTGTATAAAAACTATACTTCTTATTTTTTGGAAATTTTTTTAAAAATAATGTACGATTTCTTCCGTGGGATAATCTTTTTGATGGTTCATGTTGTCACTACGCACGGGTAATAAGTCAGTGCCACGACGCTAGCGCAGGGCTTGTCACGGTTCAAGCGACACGGTAAACACGAAGGTCGTTTGATAATAACGTAGGCCCATCAGTTCTTGTTTTTGTTCGCCTATTTTTTTTGTTGAAGGTAAAGACCGACGACTTCCGAGGGCGTCTGAAGTCGTCACGCTCGACGCGATGATACGTAAACACCCGCCAATATATTGTCGCCTCTCGGCCCGGAAGACTGACAGCGTACTTAGGTTTAAAAAAAAAACTAAACAAAATTTGGTGGAGGTGATTCAGGGTACCATACAGGGATATGGTCTATATATGCTATTATCGTTAATGGTATTCGTCCAGTTCCTTCCCCCCATGGTCCATTCGTGAGGAAGTGATAGGGGGGGGGAAATACAGGTCGTTGAATGAAGAGTTGGTTTGGGAAGGTTTAACTATTGGGATATGCACGGTCGGTCGAGAGGGTTCAGAGACAAGTTTTGTAGATCGCATCTTTTCAGTCAAATCCCTGCAACCCTCCTCCCCTCCCCTCCCACAGCTGGGTGGACTGGGGGAGGCCCTGTCGTGGACTTGAACTTACGATCTTAGGACCGAGAGGCGAGAGGCGAGCGCGCGAGCGCTTCACCACCGCTCAAGTCATCTCCCACCCCGGGTCACGATTATACTGCTATACCGATCAACCGAATAGAAATAAATTATTTATTTCCTCTCGCAATCGGGAGAATCTTGCCACGGAGACGATCTAGGCTGAATTTTGACGCTCTTAAAAATACGTGCCTAAAAAGTAACCACGCGCCGTCGTCAACTATCCATAGACGACATCCTTGCTCAAAATTCCCTATGATAAACTTGGGTGACTAGTGGTTACTTTTTTTGGGGGGGGGGTGAGAAAATGACAAATTAATATGACAACAAAACTGGTAATCACGGAGTGTGTAAGTATAATACGACGCGGCCAGCCAGATGTAGCCCGGATCTTCAATGTGTTACTCTGAAATGGCTGGAAGATTTCCAAAAGATTACGCCCCCATAATCCGCCACAAAATTACTCCCTTGTTTTGTAGTGGATCAACCCAAAATCTCCAATCGATTTCATAATCAATCAATAGAACCCGAGGAGTATAGCTTTATATTGGTTGTACTATGTTATCATGGTAGACATACATGCGGAAAGATGTTTAGATTTTGTTTTTTTTT
>JAVCKS010089561.1:0-21626 GCA_032273685.1 Pteraster tesselatus | reverse complement strand
TTTCCGGAAACAAAGATTTACTTTGTATATTTATTTGGCCTTAAGGGTTATTCATCAGGTTGGGGCAAGATTATTGATGGTGTCCCTTGTTGCATTTTTAATTGTCCCACCTCATTAATAATTATTCACTATCTTAACTCATTAATGCTGATGTTTTTTCCTCGTTGTTCGGCGATAACCTAAATATTTGTCGATTCTATTAAATCACTTTCAAACACCTGTACAGGTGATCCGATATGTTTTTAAATAATTCAAGTATGCCAAAGGATTGGTAATGAAATTTTACCCTGGATAGCTAATTTTATTACTGACCGACTTCAACGAGTTAAATACCATTCTGTTTTGTCGGAGTGGAAAACCCTCTCATGTGGTATTCCTCAGGGCACCAAATTTGGCCCCATTAATTGTTGGGCTGTTGTTAATATTGCTTGCCAGATTAGAGTTGATATTGATGGCCTGTATACATGGGCGAAGGACAACCATCTCAGGCTTAATCCTATCAAATGTAAGGTTATTCAAATCTGTTTTAAGAAGGATCCTCCTAGACCACCTTGTCTTAAGATTGCTGGGATTGAGCTTGAGGTGGTGTCCGAGATTAGGTTGCTGAGCCTTAAAGTCCATTCTAGTCTTGGCTGGCAATCTCAGGTTAATGATATGGTGTCAAAAAGTAGTCGAAGGTTATATATGCTTGGTCGCTTAAAACAGTTTGGTCTGCCTGTCGACGACTTGGCCATTGTGTATACTAGCTATGTTCGCCCGATTTGTGAATATGCTGCTCCAGTTTGGCATGGTAACATCAGTAAAAATCAGCCATATCAACTTGAACGTATTCAAAAGCATATATGTCGTTTTATTCTTGAAGCTGACTATGAGACATACTCAGAGGCTTGCGACCGGTTAGGCTTCGAAACTTTGGAAGATAGACGAATCCATCTTTGCTTTCAATTTTTTAATAAATGTATAAAATCAAATACATACGCAGATTGGTTTCTGCCCAATAATAACATTCATAATATGACTCCGAGACATTCTAACATTTAACAGACCTCTCTCATAAAACGAATAGGTATGGCAACAGTGCAATTCCCTTTCTGACAAAATATTTGAATCAGATTTCCTAAATACATGTAGTAATTAGTCACAGGGTAATTTATGGCAGCACGGCCATCTTGGAAAAAATAGCAAAAATAGTAAAAGTAAAAGTGATGATACAAGTAAAGGTAATTGTAATGGTAGTGGGAGTGGAAGTGGGTAATGAGTAATGGTTATAAGTAATGATAATATGTAACTATCTTGTTGATTGATTTAGCTTTAATGATCGGTTATACAAAGAATCGCCTGTTGTCAAAATTAAAAGAGCTCTTATAAATTAGACGCTGGATATCAAGTTATTCGTCTCAATAACATCATGTTTAATTAGACAATTACGATTGAATTGTGGTTGAGGTTAAATTTCAATCGTGTATACCGCCATTATACCAGCGAAAAGTATAATAATTGCCCTCTCGGTCGTAATCGAATTTCCGGTTTAACTTACAAAGGGAGATTCGTCATTACAATTCGGCTTTCTTGAATTATATTACGACCTAAGTGAATTCAATTAGTTGAATACGATTTGGCACTGGTGCAAACCGGAGCCGTATGGTATTGGTTAGATATTGGTATTGACCACTTGATGAATACCAAGCTATAATTGTTAGTTAGGCTTGCTGTCGGTCGTTTTGTGTAGTGATAAATAATCATAGGGTAAACACATTTCTTCGCTATACTTAACACCATGTTTTGCGTGATCTATGGAAACCTCTTACATTATAACGATACATCTTTTATTTGCCCTTTTTACTTGTTATGTACTAATTTTGATGAATATTCAGAATCTGTTTTATTCGCAGTTTATTTTGACATGGATGTGTCACGACATGCAGTTGTTAAACTCTGTTTGACATGTTTTAACAACTGAAATAATGCGCGGTTGACAAAGGATTAGGCCCGATATAAATTCGCAGGCCTGCCAATTATGAAAATACATGTTGCGAAGGTTGTGGCTATGTGCATAAGTTGTGGGTGTTTGTTTGCACACATGCATGCGGGAAGCTTATAAGTAGTTATAACTATAATTATGAGACATGTGGGAAAACATGTACGTATACATGTACATGGTGAAATGTCGCGGCGCATAAGGATATACTAAGGCTATAATACAATGCTAGAGGGCTAACTCACGGGGATTGGCTACAGCGAAATCGAAACCGATGTGGGCAGAAATGTACGGTAGTACAACTGAACAAACATAATTTTGTAATTTTCCGCTCAATATCGAATAAATATCCAAATTAAAACGAATTTATAACGATCACTGTAGGCCGTACTTATACACTGTTTTTTTTGGCTTTAGATCTTGATGTGGGTCTCAGGCGAAACCTCCATTTTGTTTTGAGGTTTGATTTGTGTCTCAAAGTGACGTAATTGAGAAAATGTGGCCCCATGCTTCTACAATTTACAGATAAAGTAGTGGAAGAAAGGCTAGCATTGCAGAACGAGGAAAACCTCATCGATGCTGTTCACTAGTTTTGAATTCGAAGGCTTAATTTATGCTTGATAATTCTGACCCTAGTGGTTTGGAGAAATACATAATTTAACGTGATTAGAAAAAACCCTAAAACAAAAACAGATGCGCAATCTGTACCAAAAACATCAGTCACAATGTTCAAACACATTTGACGAGCTTTTTAAGTTGCCCGCTGACCCAAACGACAGAGTCGCATTAGCTGTGATTAGCTGTCACCGTGCACAGATTACAAATTCATCATTAGACTAATGTTTATATTTTGACGATCTTATTGGAAATAACGAAGGAATAAAGCTTTTCATTCAGTATAGCAATATTGTCCCATTTCATGTCATGTAAAACGAAAATCATTCAACAATTAATGAATTTGTTTTTATACCTTTGTTAACATTTTGTTTTTTATATATTTTAATATTAAACTGTAAATCTCTTATCATTTCTTTTGAACACATTGTTTTCTAAATCATATTTTAAAAACTGCTTTAGGCCTATATGTACCAATATATTTTACCCTATCTATTTCCACAAATTTTCACACAAAATATTTCCCCTATACACTCCTGATCAAACAAGTTGTCGTTGTTGACACACAAGTGGTACCGTACCAAAATCACGTGTTTTATTGTGTGCGAAACGCACATACATTACTTTTGATCGTTATTTTCAACCTGTATAAGCATATGCCGTCAGATATCAGCCATAAATTATTATTTGAGGAGCGAGCATGGAGAATCAATGACGGGCAATTGACGAATGTAGCCACCAGCCAAATGAAATATTAAACAACGGCAAATGCTATTTATTGAAGACGATCTGTAGTTTGTCAGTGTCTATTTTCACAACCAGAGGATACATGTGAAGTCGGCGACGTAATCAGACCCCATGGTATACCCTATTGAACTTGGGGTAAGATACATGATTAAACAAATTGCTTATGTAATGGCTCCCCTTTTAAAATTCCTGGGTACGTCGCTGTGTGAAGTACTTAGGCCAAGAGTTAATTATTATACGTATTGTGGAGGTACAACCACATAAACTTAGCACTATATTTTGCAATAAATAAAGTTATTTTAACCTTTATGTGGGTAGTAAGTGATGTTTCCGAGTTGCTGAGTTTTGTACTAACCTTTGCACCAGTTGAAATTATACGAGTAAAGTAATAAATTATCCATTTCCCAATTGTTCTACCCTAGCAGTTTTACGCGACACAAATTTGCATTTATTTGTTTGCGATATAAGCACGTTCATTTGTTTTGTTATGTGTCAAAACTACGGGTATACCTGCGTAATGGTATTTCAACCTGGCCTGGGAACAAGGAAAATAAGGAGGGGTGAATAAAACGCATCAAGTACACTTCAACAATTCTACGACTCTCTGTCACCATGGTGATACGCTGATAAATTCTGGCGGCTAAATTCCCCGAATGGCGTACGATTTGGTTCATATCGATTTGTACCGTTAGGTACCTAGCGAGCTGCGAGTGTACATGCATACACGTGCTGCAATCTGGCAAGGCGTGAGGTCAGTTATACGTGTGTATTGATGAGTATGAAGATGAGCACAGGTAGATTTAAGCTTTCGTGAAGGAGCAGGAAATATATGACAGGAATTGGAGTAGCACACAGTAATTTATTAACAGACGTTTCTGATGGATACATAACCTTTCTTATTCAATATTCAATATTGTCTGTAACAACCAAACTCCCTAAAAGATGGTCGCTATTCGATCTGATCTACAATCAAACTCCGTACAAGATGACCGCTGTTATGTAATAACCCAACACCCGAAAAGATTACCCCTATTCAATGGGGTATATAATAACCAAACTCCCCACAAGGTGACTACTATTCAATATGATCTATAATAGCCAAACTCCCAACAGGATGATCGCTCCTCGATAGTGTCTATAATAACCAAAGACCCCACAAGATGGCAGCTATTCGATAGATTCGATAATAACCTTACTCCCACAACATGACTGTTATTCGATGGGGATATATAATAATCAAACGCCCCACACTTTTGCCGCTATTCAACAGGGTATATACAGTTGTGCTCAAAATATAAACCCCATAATGAAATGCACATTTAGCTGTGTTCAAAATGTTGTTTTATTTTAAAGCCGTATGATAAAAAATGTTATACTTCTTGATGTTTTCATACTCTACTATGACTTGCAATTACTGCTGTCTGTCTACAAATGAAATGAGATATACTGATAATGGGGCTGTGCAAAAGTATGTGAACCCTTCATAATTAGCGATGAATGTACAATAAATGCAGAAAATGTACAACTGATGCAAGTTGTGTTGTATTTGCTGACCATGTTTTACCCTGAGTTGTCTTTGTATTCATGCATGTATCACAGTGTACAGTGCTAAATATAAAAATGTTGTTTACTTGGGATATCAAAAACAGTCCGACTAGAAATGCCAAGTCAGGACAACTCTCTGAGACTCTCGGGGAGTTATTGCTGCCCACGAGCATGGAGAAGGTGATAAAACAATTTTGAAGCAGTTCGGAGTACATGTTGTAACAGTGCGCCAGAGAACCTTGACAACAATAGGCTGTTTGCCTCGGAGTGGCCGCTCCAAAAAGATCTAAGACAGAACAGACAGGAAACTGGGCTCAGAGGCTTACAAACATCTCAGGTTCCCATCCAGGGAACTCCAAATAAACAAGGAACAGACTGGTGTACATGTTCACAGATCAACTATTCCTAAACCACTAAACCAGTCCAGCATGGCAAGGTGGCCCGGAAAAAGCCCTGCTGAAAAAGCAGCATAAACATGCAAGGCTAAAGTTTGATAAAGCCCACCATGACAAGAATTTGGACTACTGGAAAAACGTTTTGTGGACCGATGAAACCAAAATAGAGCTGTTCCTTCATAATAAGAAACGCCATGTTTGACAAAAATCAAATGCAGCCTTTGAGGAGAAAAACCCGGTAAAACATAGTGGTGGAAACATTCTAGTGTGGGATGCTTTGCTGCTTCAGGAACTGGGAGACTTGCACACATTGAGGGTATAATGAACTCGGCAGCCTATCAGGACATACAGAATGAGAACGTCACCCCATCTGTGAAGAACTTGAAGCTTGGCCTTGGCGTGATAATGCAACAAGACAACGATCCAAAGCACGCAAACAAATCAACAAGAGACTGGTCGAATGGCCAAGTCAGAGTCCAGACCTCAATCCTATCGAGATGCTATGGACTGACATAAAGTGTGTCGTCCATAAGCGAAAACCATCAAGTCTGGATGTTCTGCGCAAGTTCTTTGATGAGGAGTTGTTCAAGATTTCTCCAGAAAGATGCCAGCATTTGGTCTTCAATTACAGAAAACATCATGTATCATCATGAAATATATATGTTTTATCATACGGCTTTACAATAAAACAACAATAATGTCGAATACAGCTTAATAATGTGCATTTTCATTGTGGGGTTCACTAACTTTTGAGCAGTGTAATAACCAAACTACCCACCAGGTGGGCGCTATTTGCTAACGTTTTTACAATGATTAGGTGAATATACATCTGTAGTAAACTTTCCTGGCTGCCCAGTAGATACATTGTAAGAAACTTGTATGTATACTAAAACCCGAAATGGGTTTGATTCATATATATCTAAACATTTCCCCTTACGATTTAGCTTACGATTTAATGATATTGTGTCAATTGCAATACTAAATAAGCAACCAATCGATGGAATATCTCCTCGTGGGGTATGGAGACGGGTATCTCCGTGGGTGACAATACGTCATACAAAACTACACAGCTTTCATCACTAGGGGTTATGTATGCGTCTTTCAAGATATCATGAAATGTACCATATGGGTAGACCTGTCCGTTACTGTGGATAATGTTTACATTATAGTCCTGATGTTCCTGAGAGGAACAAACTAACTGCATCATGTGATGTTTATTTGATCTTGTTAGTCCAATCCTAATGCATCGATGGTCGGCTTGAAGGCCGAGGGAAATGGTAATATATGTACACATTTTTTTGAGTATTTGATAGCATATATATACATGTACCCCGCAACAGAAGATTGCTTCAATATTTGCTATTTAAAATAAATTGGAAAAAGTTCAATCGTTATGACGCCCCCAAAAATCAACTTTAAGAAATAAGGTCATGCATGGCCCGTGTTTCTCACGTATGACGTCACTGTACGAAATACATGGTTCCAAGGTCGTTAAGCCTAGAGATGGGACTGGGGTCAAGCTCCCAGTTCTTAGTATGCACGTGCACGTCTAAAAATATCCTCTGACAACAACTTCCAACTCCTGGCCTTCTCATTTGGCTTAGCCTGTAAGTCTGGTGCAACTGTTTCTACCGACAGGAGAAGGGATGAGGGCGAATCTCTGGCGTCTTAAAACCAGTCGCTTCGGGTAGATGGGGTTCGTTATCCTGGGAGGGCAGGCCATCTAGGAGAAGGAAAACTCTAATTTCAAACCTCCGCTTTCTTGCGGCGACTCTCTTGGGTAGAAACGGCCAAGGTAGGAAACTGCCAAGAAAACACGCCTCATTGTTCTAGCAACCCTTGCAGGCGAACTGACGCCAAAAATACCGTTGCTTTGGATCACACCAGGAAGGCTGATAATTGTGTGTTGTTGCTTGGGCAACAAGGGCTTCCATATATCTTCCCCAGGCTTCTTGTACCGTGGAGAACAAACTCCATCTCCACTGTGGATGGACAACACGGGAGGTAGCAGTTACCGCCGTGTATGACGGCATCAACAAGACACATGGTCCATCACCTCGCAAAACAGCTCCGCTTAAATCAGGCTCAGGAGAGATCATTCCAAACAACTAGACCGCTGGGTAGAGCACTACTTGGAGCTTATATGCTAGTGACAAACTGTCTCAAACGCAGCACTCTGCCATGTAGAACGTCGACCTGTAATGACAGAGCTTGAAATGGAACCAATAACTGAGGAGCTAAGCAAAGAAATTAACAGCCTAACCTGTGGAAATCACCATGCAGCGATTGGATCACAGCCAAAGCCCTAAAGTGTGCGAAGCTTTTCAGCACAAACTCCACATTCTCCTCTTCCTGTGCTAGAGGGAAGGTATTGTCCCGAAGGATATAAGAGATGCTACTATCATCACTCTGTGCAAGAACAAGGGAGACGACAGTGAATGTAAAAACTACCGTGGCATCTCTCTACTCAGCGTCACCGGTAAACTCTTTGTTAGAGTAGTACTGAATAGACTCCAGGGGCCTTATTTACGAAGCGCTCTTAAATTTGCTCACTAAGAGTGACTTACGAAGAAGTTACGAGGACTTTGCGAGGGCTTCGAGAGCCTACTAAGTGGTATTCATGAAGCCTTTATAACATGCACTCACCGAGATCTTAACTTACGTAGTCGTTAAATAAGATATGATGGTCCGGGGATCGAGGAAAGGTGATAATATTTCTGCATTTATCATTCAAGGCATTTGCAACCCTTGATAATGCGAGAAACGGTGGTTTGGCTCAAACCAACCATGTCTCCAGTCCCAAGCTGAAAGGTTCCTGTTGCAAAGTACCGGAAAGCACAACAGACTCGGGGAGTGGCTGATAAGGCATGTATCCTCTAGGAGGTCGATTACCTCAAGGAGAACAGGACGGGTAAACCGATATCGCCGAAGTATATCTACATCATCATATACGTCTAATGGATTCAAGCGATCTCTGAAAACGCGATCCCTTCGAAGAGCTCGCCTGTTTTCATCCTTTTCTATCATAAACAACGCTACCGCCATCTTCGAATTCCCTTAATCATGTGATCTAAATTTTCCGACCATCTCCGATAAACAATCTCTTAGACTAAAGTGGACGTTAGGAGAGCTCAAACCTCCCGCAAGTTACGATGACTCTACGCACGCTCCTAAAATTTACGAAGGGATGGTAAATACCACGTAAATTACTAAGAGGGACTTGCGAGCGGTTTACGAGCTCTTAAGCCCTAAGAGCGCTTCGTGAATAAGGCCCCTGGTCCTCGCAGCGATGCTCTACCCTGAATCACAGGCAGGGTGCAGAGCAGGGAGATGTACTACGGACATGATATTGTCTCAGGAGAATTGTAGAGAGCAGAGAAAACCACTCTATATGGCTTTCATTGACCTTTGCCTTTGACCTGTGAGCAGGAGCAGCCGCTTCCAAATTGAACGGATAGGTTGCCCGCCAAACTTCCTCCGCATCCTTCAGTTCTTCCCTACCGAAATGCAGTGCACCATCCGGTTTGATGGGTCCACTTCAGACCCCTTACAAAACCGTTGCGATGTCAAGCAGGGATGTGCACTGGCGCTCACCTTGTTTGAGGTTTTATTGGAAATGTATGGGACGCTCAAAGCCAGAGTATGAGAAAATGGCTCACAGAGCCTGTGTCCTCAGGACGCTCCTTTATAGTAGCGAAGCTTGGACCATCACATCAAGAGCAAGGCCACAACCCTGTAACCTAGGAATATGCCATCTTGGGCCGGCTTCGAAGGCAGCAGACACTCCGCTGCTGTCATATGAAACCACCTTGGCTCAACACTGTGAAGCAAAGAGAACAGCTACAGGACAAAATGGTACCACCATGCCTACACATGCAGGTAGGTAGGTAGCCCGTCACACGGTAGGTATCCCGTCACACGGTAGGTAGCCCGGCACACGGCAGGTAGACCGTCACACGGCAGGTAGACCGTCACGCGGCAGGTAGACCGTCACTAAAGAATAGGTTGCTGCATATGCAGTCTTGTTGTGTGGATACGTTCGTCGAACATGTTGATCTCTAACTGTTCTAGTCGTGACTGATACAATTTAGCCAGATCCACCAATTTGAAAATAGGTGCAGTAGCTTTATCAGACTGTGCATCTTCGATGTATGCTACCAGTTCGGCAAAAGCAATGCCATGTAGGTGATCAAGTGGGTCATCTTCCAGGCTTGTAGAAATAATACGTGACCGGTTATAGAGACCCACAAAAACATGTGATCGAAAGTGTTATATCAACCGCATAGATAAGACAAAGATGAAAATGAATAGATAAGACGAGTAGACAACACGACTACGACTAGGAGAATAGCATGACATGACCTTGACCTTCACCAGCCTACCACGCCAATAGCAATATCTGAAGTGTCCTGAGCAACAATCGGGTGGTCGCTGACGGAAAAGTAAGGTGTGTCACCAAGGTTATCATTATGAAAATACATGGAAAACACACCAACACATGAAACAAATATTATGACTTTGACTTTAACCTTAAAGGTCACTCTAGGTCAAAAGCCAGTGCTCAGATGTGAAAATTTCCTAACAGTTATGAAAGTATCTGGGGGTCAAGTGAGATCTGTCAGCATGGAAAACCTTCTGAAATGCACAGAAACACAAATATCAAGACCTTGATTTCAAAGGCTCCTGAAGGTCACTCAGAGGTCATGCCCAAGATGGTTCCACTTCCAGTGGCGTATTTAGGGGGGGAGGGGCCATGGTGCCATGGCCCCCCCCTCGGGCCATTGAAAAAAAATGTTTTGTCAATCGCGTTAACCGCGCGCGCACGCGCGCTCATAACCGGAGACTAGTGTTCGTGTAGTCTAAGACGGACAATTCAGGTTTGTGAGAATTTCTTGAGAATTTAGTGCCCTCAAAGTTCAGGTTTACGTTTGTAATAATTTAGGAAATAATTTAGTGCTTTCAAATAATTCAGATAACAAAATTGCACGAAGGGGATCTAGTTTTTTCATTTTTTTTGCGTTCAAACTGGCGTCATAGGTATAGTAATATCATCACAAATATCTCCTAAATAGGGTTTGAAGCCTGGTACAGAAGTCCTGTCTGTTTTTCCTTGAGTAACAAATAAACTCTGAATGCTTTTCACTCATGTTAATGTTATAACAACCTTCTTTTATAAGATTATTATTTGGCAGGTCCTAGCTGCTTCATTTGCTGTATTATAATTATTAAAATAAAGTAAAGAATCAAAGAACAGAAACTAAGTAAACAATTGAGTTAACCCTCGTAAATCATGAAAGCAAAATATTACGTTTTACCTTAAGCACAAACAATAATTCTGTCGACCACACGTGCAGTGCGATGGCGTACTGAGCTCCTAAATTATGAGCGCTCGGGTCTTTCGTCTAAATTAGTTTTCAATGTTATTTCCATTATTCTGCTATACCGTGACAATTTACCCTGTGGGCTGTGTGTGGATATCAGACACAGTCATACGTTTTTTCTGTTTATGCCGAGTAAGCTTTTAGTTTAATTAATTGTTCGTGGTGAAACCAAGTAGAACTACTGTACATAATTCGATATGGTAGCAGTGTACGCACCGTCCCGCTATTCAATATTTAAACCCGAAGATTAAAAGTAGATGGACACTATCTCACTATAAATGTGGACTTTGATATACAGGGATTATGTCCACAGCCCCATGTACTACATATGACCCGTCATCTTAAGATCTCTCCCAGTAAGTTAATGTTTTTGACACCAATCTGTTTCTTTGTTACGTGTGTTTACAGTATGTTTGTATTATTTGTATGTGACTAGCATAATTTTCTCAATTTATCATAATTTAGTCACTTTATACCGAATCGGTCTATGAACTGAGTTGAATCAGGGCTAACTGTATAGGTACGGTGTGAGTGGATGCTAGGATAATGCAATGTGATACCAGGGCATCCAATCAGATACAATTTGAAACGATTTTGGTTCGCTGTGCGTAGGGTGGAGTGTCCATTTCGAATAGATTCGGTTGTATTTCTATACTGTTACTGCTGTGGAGGTCATTCGTCTCAGCTGACAAGATGTCAGGTCACGTCAGCAGTGCACGCACATACGTACGCTGTTCGATTACTAGAGGTTATCGGTATCACGCGGCACGAACCGCACGCGTCCAGAGTGTGTCAATCGCGCGGCAGATTACATGTTTTATATACAAAATCGCACCGCTTCTAGTGTAAAGAGTCGGACGGGGTTAACGTGTTTTTTTTTAAATATAGAATTTAGATTTTAAATTGTAGTTCTCTGAAAAATATAAACATATCATTGATATTTGCACGTTGATGTTTTTTTTTTCTCGTACCACAGGCATAAATACCTTTAAAGCTAATGACATGGGCAAACATATCAAATTATATGAATTAGACATTATTTTCAATTAGTCTGAAATCGGACAACACATATTTTAAAGGGACATGTAGTTTCAAAGTCAGGATTATCATACGTTGTGCTGTTGCAGTACTGTTTACATATCAAGTCAATGGATATTTTGTTAATAAGCGTTGTACAAGTACCTATTTCATTGTAGACACGTGAATTAATCTCACATTATAAATCAGTACGTGCCGGTAGATAACGGACTATAGTGCCGTATGCGGCGTTGCTGTTATCTTCTACGGTTCGCCTGCTGACTGCGATCCCTTAAGATGAGTTTTACAATAAACAACTTCCTGACAGATGTTTACGATATGCCGGAACTGCGGTAAGCTCGCGCGTTGTAAAACAACACAGTGTTCGGCATTATCCAAGTGAATTAATTATCCAAATGTATGTATACGCTACTATGGGTACTCACTATGGTACCGGCAGCGGTATGCTCAGTGATCTATAGCAAACTGACCAAGTCATACTCCTTAAATCCTATTGTTAATATTATTTGTTTTCAAGGTAAAGAAAGTCATCATATGGCAGTCTACTACGGAAACATCGAACTTTTCCTGGAACAAACATCAGTTATACAAACCCCAGATTATGTGGTTCATGCATATGCTTTATTTAAAATATTTGAACTAAGACTAAGGTGTATGCTGGTAGGCGGCTTGCCATCGAGTAAGCACCTGGAGTAATATTAATATCGCAAATAATGACATTTAGGCTAATGCGCTCTCTACTATTATGTTTTTGTATCCGTTCCAACATAATAATTCCATTCCACTGAGACACGCTAATCATCTTATAAATTCGTGAAAAATGATTGCTATTTTATTGAAATATTATTAGAAAACATGCCGATTCAGGGTTCGGACATACCCAATTTGTTTTCCTTTTTTATTTTTGGACAAAGTCATCGAGCTCACATCGATGGCTCAGGAACTATGCAAACGCGAGAAGAAGAAGATCGAGCGTACAGTTACATAATGCCGAAGATTGAGAATACAGTTACATCATGTCGAAGGACACATAATTATTGTACAATGATTGGCCAAATCAATACCGCCCGTGCAATTTTTGATTTTCCTTCCTCAATTGTTTTATCTGTGCAGTCGACGCATCTAAAAGCTATCGAAGCGCTGATTGGTATAAAAGTTCGCTCTGTGCTGTGTCTACCAATCAGAAACAGCGAAGATGACATCATCGGTGTCTGCCAAGTCACTAATAAAATAGCCGGGCCTAGGTTCACCGAACATGACGAAAAGGTTTGTACATGGCATTTGTTTTAACGACATCTTTCACTTATTAATCAGCGGCCCTCGGTTAAAATTATTACATGGTCATTTTTATTATTGTGTATCCCTTAGACCGCGGGCTATGCTTCTGTATCCTACAACTTTTGAATCAGTTTAGGGCGAACCACTACAAAGTATTGGTCTTGTTCCCAATACATTATGGTGTACCTGAGCCGTGAAGTTCTGTGTAGTTTAACGCGTTTTGCGTTCCGGCTCTTATGTGCCCATAGCACATTGACGCCATTTATCCACAGACTTAATTCCATATTGTTATAACTAGTGTCAACAATAATCCGGTAACATCGATTAATTTCAGCTTGCCCCAACGGAAATCTGACACAATCTTTTCCTTTGGGAAACAATTCACTGAAAATGATAGCAACTGATAGCAACGATTACGTCATACATTGTGTACGAATATTCGTAAAAGGCACACCAATCCAACACGATCTGCTAACGGCTATACTGCTAACTGCTATATATTTAGTTTTTAAAGATGTAATGTCGGATTTCAGACCGATTTCTCCATGGGAAATAATGTTATACCTAAATGTTAGACCTAAATATTTTGGTATAGGATGTGGTATGGCAGGACAAAACCCATCTATGGATGGTTACAGCATTATGCTCATGTCAATCATAATTATTAGTGCCAGGCAATAAGTTATTTTTATAAGAAAATACTCTGTAACTATCCTTGGGTGTATTGTTCGTGCCATTCATCATTTTAAAAGCTAATAACAAGCCTAAGAAATTATCAATTCAACATTTAACATTATTTCCCAATGAGAAATCGGAAAGTACATTATTTTGGTAAAACTATTATTGTTGCATTGGTAAAATTTATGAAAGGTGTGTCGACATATTTTGCGTAGGTAACGGTTCATTGTGCACTAATTTGGTCATATGTTTCTCTTTGCAGTTAATGGAAACGTATCTGACATTTTGTGGAATAGGACTTAATAATGCTGAACTCTTTGAGACATACATCAGAGAATACGATAGAAACAGGGTAAGAAATTATCAACTCAAGTCATGTCTTTATTTCCCCTAATTCCTGTCACACTACTACAGGAGTACGCACTGATGCAGCTAAAAGCGCGGCTTTAAGTCTTAAGCTCTCCACTCTCTAAAACCTAAGCGCTGATCGTCGATTATGATTATGGGTATAAAACGTACACCCGAACAGGCAGTGGCTAAACGTTGTGGTAATATCTCATGGCTATAGCTCGTAAAGAACAGCCAGTACCAGTAATCAGTTCTATGATTTTTGTCTGCCAGTAGTGTCCCTTTCAGTAAAGACGATTGTCGCTAAAACACAAACCAACCAACTGTGTGGTATCATGTTGGACAGCGGATCCGCGTATGACCCGAGGAATACATTTGTGATATTTATTTCGTGAGTCTCTATAAGGTAAATATATAAGACCAATGTAAAGATCAACGTAAAGTGATGAAGAATGGATACATCTATGCAGAGACAGTAGATTGTACAGTTTTTCAGCTACATTCGGTTTCTTTCCATGCCTTGCCCTTCATTCATCAGAAGGAGTGGTCAGGGTGGGCCAACATAGACAAGTTGTCCCGCCCAATATTTACAAGCTATACACTGAGATAGAGACATCTGGAAGACCCTCTTTGTCTACTGCCTTTTAAAGCAGCTTCTGAAAGTGAGAACTGACATAATATAGATTTACGTCCACCGCCGGCAGTGACATCATACGAAGAGATACTCTAAACTGAACTTTCAGTGGCTTCGCCAGAATCCCTTCCTTCGCGGGGCCAAACCACGTGATACAATAGCTGTTGGGCAACAACGATTACGATGAGTGGGTGTTGAGGCTGATGTTGCTTGACTCCAAGCCTGAACTAGTACCAAGTGTTCTCTTCCGGAGGCACCGATACTCATCTACACGAGATGCAGCAGCATGAACAGCACATAGCTCACACCCAAATATGGGCAGAAGTTCCATCTCGCGCTCCTGACCAACCATCAGAAATCGGAGAAATATGGACTCCACGTCGAAGACCACCTTTCCACCACTTCGGATGCTCTATCGTACTAACTGGCGAACTAAGCTTAGCCTGGAATCCAGTTGGGAGTAAGTTGCGAAGAGAATGTCCCATCATCACACACAGCTACCAGGAGTGTTCCACAATGACCACTGCCGAAGCCACTTGTCCATTAAACATGTCACTGAATGTATCCAGGGGGTGGGAACATTTTCCAAGTTTGATACTGATGCGGTCATCTTCGTTAGTTTTACGTCTCTTCACACCTTCCTCCTTATGTGGTGTCTCGCTGGAGGCTGCTTGACAGAATAAGCGTAGGCCTAGCTACCCGATATAGGGATGGAGTCAATTCATTATGCCACTTGTATCTGAGATAGTGTGATGTCCTTCATGCCCCTTTACTGACGTCTGCTACCCAAACTGATCGGCCAAGACAGCATTCCAGCTTTCCGCCTTGTGACTTCAGAGAACGCCCTATGATGTCGCTCTTTGTATCGGCAGGCAGGAGCGCTGACATCTCGCGACAGTGCCACGAGAAATAGCTGGTACAGTTGCCACGTTGGCAAGTGGTGAAAAGTATGGAGGTAGACGCTGGTACTCGAATGTCTTGAAGCCGGTATAGCTATGATTGCAGCAGAATGGAATATGCCATCCTGAATGCATGTGTTCATGGTTTCGCGTGCTACCCATGGTGATGCGTGCTACAATACATTTACCGTGAAAGAGGTAAAACAATAGTTAAACGAAATAAAAATTGCTATAATTGAGTCCTATATAATGTTATCGCTTTAACATTGAACTCAAATACATGACCTTCACCATTATAGACTACACATTATCAGACATGTGGGTGGGTTGGGTGGGTGGGTGGGTGAGTGGTGGTTAGAGAGACGGACGGACGGACGGACGGACCGACGGACCGATGGACGGACCGACGGACGGACGGACGGATGGATGGATCGATGCATGGATAGATCGATGTATGGATGGATTATGAAATTCTCTAAAATTGGTTGGACTTCATTATCCGACAGAAGAAATTATTTTCGCCCTGTATTGTGCTATAATATTTGTAATAACCTTATCAATGGTAATTCGTTGAATACATTTACTTCAGCCACCATGGTAGGGCGATTGGACCAAAATTTGAAACTACACATTTGTTAGCTTTAAAATGATCAGAAAATGAAGTATTTGGGACATTTCTACGTTGAGTTACACTGTAAAAAAACAGAAAAGTGCCTGCAGCAGAGTCTCGAGAACTCCTGTAAATTTACTGCACAATTGTTATCGCAATTTACTACTTATCTGTTTGTGATAAATACATTTCTTCTTTTCATTTCAAGTAAAAAAAAATTCTGTTGAAAACCAGTTATTTTGTTTCTTTTAGAATTATTTATTAAAATTACAGTTGGTCTGCGGCTACAATGATTCACAAAACAATTTTGTAAGAAAACAGATCTTTCCTTTAAAAATGAGGATGATTATTTCACGAAGCACTCTGTAAAATTACAGAAAATTGGTGCATGGGGTATGTAAGCATTTTTTGGGGGGATCTGTTCTGTTAAATTGCAGAAAATTTCCAGTTACAACAATTTACAGAATGATTCTGTATTTTGTTTTCTGTAAAATCTTCTGTCTACTTACATTTATACATCTCTGTTTTTTTAATTTTTACAGGTGCGTGTTTTAGGAAAAACGAACAGAAGAATTAGCATGTATAAAATGTCCACAGCAACCGCATAGTTACCAATGTGATATACCTCTCACATTTCATGGAGATTTTCCTCTAAATGTTCCTCATTGTAGATAATGTGGAGAAAAATCAAATTAATTTTCTAGCGCGATTTGTGAAAAACAAAGTTGAGGAAATGCCTAAACAAATATTTTGCAATGGTTTTCAGATTTCATAATTACAGAAACAAAACATATTAAGGATTTTTTTTTATCACTATAATACAATGTTTACCTCCGGACCACGTTTTTGACTTTTTATTGATTCCATTGCTGATACCATAACACGGAGTTGCGCGACATGTCCCTGATTTAGATATAGGATAGGTCACAAATATCAAAAACAAATAAGCGTTAATATTTCCAAGACGGCCGCCTTTTCCATGGCAACCAACCTTGTTTTGGCGTATTTTATTGTCAAAAATTCTTAACAAACATTATCTTTATTTATAATTATGTGCCAGAATTACTCCATTTTCATGTCTTTCAGCTGACACACAATCCGTGGTGGTTAAGAGCGCTCACTAGCTCTTTTGATCGTGTCAGACTGTGCACTCCTTGAGCCACCATGACATGGAATGGTGTTGGTTCCTTGCCATCAGTCAGGATGTAGTGCAGAATTTGAAAAACTACATCAGTCTTCAGCTGAGAGGTTGTTTTCCCCTTGAACATATGGGAGCAAAACTCCTTCCATCTTGGTGGTGGGTTCATAAAGAATATCTCCATGGACAGTTGGAGGTCTTGAGGCTCACAGAAGCTATTCTGTAGTCCAAAACTGTAGTCTTTTAGCTCCTGTGCCAGCTCAGTTGCAACCTGTTGGACTGGTGAAACTCTCAGGGACTCTACCAAGGCCTCTGGAGAACTGTTGGTACAAAATACCATCTGGGATATTCGTTTGTTACTTGGGTATGTAAAGCAGACGGCGTCTCCATACAGCTGGATGATCAGCTGCTTTACAGCTCTGTTTGACACTATTCCAGCTGAACCTTCATTTAGCCTGTCTCTGATGGAAGTCAGACTGTGTGCTGACTTACGAAAGTCAAGCCCAAGGGCTACAAATCTAGCCTTGAACGAGTTGTCTTGGGCTGTTATCGAATCCTCCATTTCAATGTTTTTCAGTATTTCCTCAACTTTAGCGTTATATTTATTGAAATAGTCTTTACAACAATGGTCGTGATATCGGATATCAGCTGCAAAAACATCATCTACCTCACACATTGCCGCTGTTTCAGTGTATACATGGTCCTTGAACAACATGGCCGCATTTAGTAGTTTTTGGGCCATCGGTCTTTCACAGATTCTATACAATGTGTGTATTTTCTTCTGTTTAACTGTCTTGCAATCTGCACCACAAATGATACAAACATGTTTGGTTACATTGGACCATATGGAGGTATACCTCCATGATTGGACTTAAATCTCTTGCTGCGTCGCTCAGATGTTTCATTAATAGGCCCCTGCCCAGATGGTTCTGATTGTTCCGATGGTGGGTTATGCTGTCAGTCTTAGCCATATCCCTTTGAAAACTTCTGTAGCAAGATGAGGTGTGGTATTTCATGATACCCTGCTCTTGCACTGTCAGTCGAAGAACCCGAGTGTCATAACTCTCTGTTTGTTTGGCAATGAAACAATATCATCCCTGCCGACTTCACCACTACAGAGATGCTGAGATCGCTTCTTCTTCTGCTGGCATAGGATGCACAATTCGAGATTGATCGGCTTAGGCTTAGGTATAGCAAAAGGAGCAGCGTGAGGTACCTCATCCTGAAAAGAAACAATTATACTACTGTTAGGTTGCTAGACAAAGCTAAGACTTCTCTAACCCCCAGAAGCCACACATATAAGAGGTAGGTATACATTAAATTGAATCAAGTAAAGCTTGTCTTACCATTTTTTCGTTGTACTTCAGTGAGATGTTATATCTGTGACACTGGTATGGATGAATATTGTTCTCTTACACTCTCCGGACCTGCAAACAGATACACAAGTCTTGTTAGTCTTGCTAACTTCCGATGAAAAAGGGCGAGGTCATTTTGAAAAGGGTGTGGTTATTTTCGGGCTGTTCGTCCCGGATAGGGAATTTGGCACACATCCCAAGTTGTTCCTTGGGGTCATATTAGCTTATAACAGTTGAGTTATCCTCTCCTAAATTATGTGCATACATGTCTAAGCCAGGTCCTAGACTACGCTATTCAGACTACACAATTGTAGCGATCGGGCTACCAGGCGCAGTGAAAATTGTTGAAAGAACTTACACGCAATATCCTCTTCTCACCACAAACGAGGCGGAATCTTGCGAACAAAACCCCACAAAGCAAACCCAATCAGCAAACAATAACTTGAAACACGGCATCGAATCCGTTTATGAATAATTAATCTTATACTATAATTCCCAAGTGCAATGGGTATCCGAAAAGGTTTTTATATTCGTCTTGTTCATTCTGAGGTGTATCGTCGTCGTCATCCGTAGCCGTTTGCCACGTGATACAAGTAACACCAAACCCGCACTGGGACTGTGTGCAAGCTTATACACTGGGCTGTACTGTTAAAAATGTCACTTTACGAATACTAAATCAACACCAGCGTCAATATACAGGCTTGACATTTAATATGGAATATAAATGTTTATTTTTAAGACGTTTTGGGTAATATATTGTTTGGAAATTGATATCGCATTGGATCAGGAAATACCTCGAGTCTAACTTCATGCTGTTAATATCACTTAATTTCAACACATTACACAGCATGATTTAGAACAAGCAAACCAATGCAAAATTGCATCAACAAAAGATTTAACAATTAATGGGAATGATTAATTATACACAGAAGCGCAGAAGTATACACGCGCCGCAATAATGTACGGCAGAAACGTTTTCATTATGATATATTTTAATGGTATTGAGGTATTTTAACACTTATGTCACATTAATTCCCTATATCGATATCTCAAATTCGTCCCCGAATATCGTCGAGCTTAATTCTCAATTCGGATTTCAAAAAGGCACTACTGGATTTCATTTAAGTTACAGTGTAATTGTAATTTTTAATATTTTGATTCGTCAACAATTCGTGGAATTTGTGTGGTAATCGGCGTTGAATTGCTAAAACAAATTTTTTTTTTATCATTCGCTTTAACGTTTCTGTCATTTTAATTTAGAAGGTGCATGCTTTGCAATTTTCGCCAATGTAGGTCTATCAATTTCAGGTTGTTTCAGAGTAATCTTGTCACTCGTTGTTGAGACTCGATCAGAAAAAAGATGGCTGCCAATGCAGGAGTTAAAAGAGGACGATACAATAAAATTTCAAACGCGGACAGGGATCGTTTCAGTTAACAAGCAACGAAATATCACGAATTTCACGAATTGTAGACAAATCATAATGCAAACAATAACAATTTATTGCTACATCTTAAATGAAATCCGTGATGTACTAACCGTATATCAATGTTGCAGGAGGCGTACCATGCGCGTACCAAGCTGTTGAGTGGAGGGAGCAGTTGGATGTCATCTACACTGACTTCTCAAAGGCATTTGATCGTGTCAATCATGATTTTCTCTTGTATAAACTTTCTTCCTATAATGTTCTCCCTAGTGTTCTTCTTTTGTTACGTAGTTCTCTAACTGGTAGAAAACATAGAGTTATTGTTGATGGTCATTGTTCCGACTGAAATTTGGTGCTCTCTGCCGTTCACTAAGGCTCAATTTTAGGACCGATTCTGTTTTCGTCATTCGTGAATGATATTCCTCAGTGTCTAAGCAATAAGTGCTTACTATTTGCTGATGACTTAAAGGTTTTTTCGTAAGGTTGGTTGCCCTGCTGATGCATGCTCATCACAGGAGGACTTCATGTCAACTTGGAAGTTATTTCCCGATATCAATAAATGTAGCATTTTAACCCTGTCACTTAAGAAGAAACCCATTAATGTCACTTACACACGTGGATATAGCGTGCTCAAAAGTGTCACTGTCCAGAAGGATATTGAAATTGTCATTAATAATCGGCTAACCTTTGTTACTCATCTTAATTTATTAATTAAAAAGGCTAATCGTATGTGTCGTTTAGTTTGACGTAACTTCCGCTCATTCAAGAATGAACATACGTACTATGTATTGTTCACTGATTAGGCCCCATCTAGAGTATTGCACAGTAGTGTTTAATTCTATACCTCTCGGGGTTAGCGAAAATGTTTACCCCGAGATTACCAAGGGAATTTGGCGTGTTCATATTGTACTTCTCGGGGTTAAATATTATCCAGGGTAACTGCCTCAAAACGCCACTTAACCCGCGAAATTCCTAACCCTACTCGTGAGGTGAGTTAACCCAGCAATCTCGGCGACCTTAAGACAATTCTCCGGGTTGATTTCAACAGTGTGAATGCTCGCCGGGTCTTTCTCAAACCGGGTAGCGGTGAGCGTTCGTTGTGGGAGGGTAGAGGTCAAGCAATGCATATTCTCCGGGTTGCCGTGCGCACAGTGTGAACACAGTTACAAATTACCCGGGTACGCACTGAAGTGGGTAAGCTGATTTGCGGGGTTAATTTTGTAGTGTGAAACCGATTCTTCCGGTAAGTGTCTATCCGGGTATAGACAACTACTCGGGTAATTAATTACCCGGGTAAGTCCAGAGTAGTGTAAAAAGGGCATAAACCAGGTTCATAGAACTGAAAGAGTCCGAAAACGTTTCCTAAATTCATGCACACAAATCTCGGGAACTATAACGATGATAATATTTTAGATTATACAACGCCCGACTAAATCCGCGTCATCTGATTGGCCGACGGTCGATCACGTGCGCTGCAATATTCGTCCTATTGCACTCGTTTGGTTCTATTGCACTCGTTTGGTTCTATTACATGGTTCTATCACATGGTTCTATCACATGGCT
>JAVCKS010089550.1:0-13130 GCA_032273685.1 Pteraster tesselatus | reverse complement strand
ACAGGCCAGATAACAGCTGGATGAGCTGTTAAGGACCCAATATTCCCCAGAGGCCATCTCGATTCACTGCGCAGATCTACGTAGGCTGCTTTTCTTTTAAATACTTATATGATTTCTACTTTTTAGACATTATAGATACCGTCCAATGTTTATAGTATCGAACACTTCTGGTAGCTTTTTGATGTGTTGATCTAGAAAGTATTCCAACTTTGCTATACGTGACAACGGCAGTCAACATTGTACATTGTACCACTAATAATGTATAGCCGAGCTAGCCTGCCACCACACACTAAGGCCTCATAGTTTTATCAATCCATTGTGGTAGATTTCACACACTAACGTTCGCTGTCATTTTTCACAATAATTACTACTATACGGTCAAGTGCGTCAAAGCAATAAACAAACACAAGGTGCAATTTGTCAATTTGTATTCTTGCAATAGAAGGGCAGATTATACTTGCTTCATAGACAAGGTCTCCTTTAATTGCGAACCTTGTCTGTCATTCTTCAAGTAATCTGCCCTTCTATTGCAAGAATACAAATTAGTTACAAACTACACATTGTACTTGAAACGTACCGGTACCTTGCTGAAATCTCACAAACAAATTAGCAAAACAATATCAGTTTGATATTGGCAAACTGGAGTTGGCCAATATCAGCCTGAAATTGCACGTCATGTGTTATGAATAATGCATGCATGATGAACGCGTTTGTCATGTGTGATACACACTTCCAATAAAGGAAATGCGTGGATGAAACAGGTATACCAGAGTTTGTTGTTTATCAACGAAGCGCCTACATGGAATAAGGTAGTCAGTTTAAATTGCACCTAGAGCCGTGGCACGTATAGACACTTACTTTTGTTATCATAATAACTTCGGAATTTAGGGTAGGGTACGTGTCGCGATAGGCGCGCCCTATGATAAAGCTGATTTCCCCATTTTTCCAAACTGAAACTGTTTAGGTTGTTTAAGCATCTTTGGCAGGTATTCCTCAAACCGAAAATCTGCATGTCACGTTTTATGATTACTATGGGTCTGTCTAACGTATATGAGAAAGGGTGTAAGCAATTACAAGTACAATGTGCACTTTGTCAATTTGTATTCTTACAATCGAAGGGAAGATTACCTGCTTCGTTGCATACCAGACAAGGTCGCCTTTAATTGCATTACTTGTCACTCGCAATTGTACAGTACTGAAAGAATGAAAGCGTTTACTGTAGGAGTCACGTCGCTCATGGTGTGAGGGTAGCGTGTTGGGATACTTATTGGCACGTTCCCTCTTGTGTCGCAATGTGAGTTTTTATACACCGCATGGGATTCTCAGCTCGTGACCCGCACGGGAACACTTTCTCGAGCCGAGGGCGCAAGTCAATTCTAGCACGGTAACGGAATGTGGGAGCGAACTGTCTGGGTACAAAGAGAAATATTCTTAAACTATGCAATCGCTAGATATCATTGCGATGCACTACCTTAATTGCTTTCGAATTCATGTTAAACCCCTATAGTAGCAAGTATAATGTTATGCCGAGAAACATTCACCAATTCAGTGAAAACTGTGCAACTATTTGCCGTGCTGGGACATTATTAGCCAATCCTTTACACGGCCGGATGCATGAAAACAAGAAGCAGCATTTTCCAAGAAAACTGTATTCAAGTAAACACTTTCAAGCAAGTATACCGGTATGATTCTCAGTAGGTGCTCAGTAGTAAACAAAAACATTGCGCCCTCGCATCGGATTGGTCACTGCATCGTCGATAAGGTTCGAAACAAATATTTTTGAATATTTATTTATTAATGAGTTTGTCATTGTGGCGTGCTTAATTAATCTACTGAAGCAAACATAACGATAAATGTATGTGGAGAGCTCGAACCAGCAGCCCTCATTGATATTTTCTCCCAAACAAATTTGGTATTTCTTCTCAAAATAAATTTCATGATTTATTTTCCATATATTGTCTATTAAACAACAGTACAAAGTTGTGTCTATATATATAAATAGGCATCAGTGTCAAAAACACCTGGGTATTGCCTCCCACCTCCTGAACCACCTACCTCCTTCTCATGTCTGTGAACAGACTTAATGGCTGCAATAACGTGTATCACTCAGGGGCGGATCCAGCATTTTCCAAACGGGGAGGGCGTGAACATTTACCAAGCATTCAAATAATGAACGCAATTTGTGGCGCCTGCGAGCGCATACCGCGAAGCCTTGACGGCATTGGTTCCGGGGCCCGCTTAACTGCATCTGACCACTTTTTATAAAATAAAAAAAAATTCTTGATTTTGTTTTTCAAGCAAAAAGGGGGGGCGCCCCCCTGTATCCGCCGCTGTCACTACCTTCTCTTCCCTATAAATATATAGCAATCCAGTGCTACGTGCACAGGATGCATTGCACCCAGATGGATTTTAGTTAACCTCAGTTTGTCTCTCAATGGCACTTTGAAAAGTTGTTGTTAGTTCCCCCCCCCCCCCGACCCTCCTCGTAAAATGTACTTATACCCTGTGTAATCTGCCGCCGGGCCTGGTGTGATGTGAACCTTCTGATTTCCGTCTTCTGACTTTGGCGATGACTAGGGACTACCGTTATAATATAACACAAAGTAATACAAATGAAGTCGTTATGCTACTAATGTTCTGTTTTATTGACACTTAATTCATAATGATACTCCGGGGTGCTCATTGTGACCGGTCAGAAATTTGTTAGCTGTATATATGAGTAATACAACCGCTGGAAAGAATTTTTAATTCCCAATTGCATAAAGAAATTACCACATTTTAAACCACATTTGGGACATTACTTGTACATACGGCAACTTTGTGTGCACAGCTACGAGGCCACTTGGATACTATAGTTTCAAGTTTCTTCTCATCTTACATTCCATTTTTGTTTTCAAACAAGATCGTTTTGCTGTGAAATAAATAAGAATTATGAATTTTCCGCCAACCGGACAACTACATGTATAATATGAACACAGTGTGACTGCACAGTACAGCGCTTCAACGTTTACCGCAAGGGAATCTGTGTATGGAAAACTTACACAACATAGATCTTTCGACGTTATGTTATTGTATAATTATACTCAAACCATCCTAAAAACTTTAAATAAAAGACAATTTTTCATAGATGTTCTTCATCAGGTCTGAAGAAGCGAGGCTGAAATTAGACTAGTTTGACGTAGTAAGGAACTTTTAAGGTCAAAGGTGATGATATGACGTGTTTTAAACCCTTTTTGCACATTAGAGGCAGACGTAGACATAATAAGTAAACTTGCTCGTAGTTAATTATATTCGGCCAAACATGAGCATGGGCGGTATGGAACTGGATAATGCAAATCATGAATGAAATAAATTATGCCAAAAAAACAACATTATTACGATCGGTAAAAATAAATTCAACACAGTCACTTAGTACTATAGTAGGCAGGTCATGTCAACTGACTTCACCCCGGCACCGTTCATGGTACGCCTGTTCGCAATTACACCATTAGATGTGTCCCCTGCCTCCAGCGGTCCTTCGCACAAAATGTTCGTACAGTTCCAGAAGTGAAACATCAGGATAGGGAACTGAAATCGGCCCGTATTTCCTGCCCTCCTCGACGCCCGAAGCAACTCTTATGGAAATCAACATGGTGGTTGACAGTTCGTCAGGGGGCGCTGTGGGCACTGATCGATTGATGGATGTCACAGTATATAGATGCCACTTCTTCATTAAAATTTCTACGTATTTTTGCTGCCTAAAAAAGATGATGCGCGAGCATTTGACTGACGCGCGCGCTGACGAAAAATAAAGTTCACTTTTGGCCTATAGTATGTTCCCGGCCAATTTCGCAATATTGACCTTCGTTTTGTTAGAACGGTCATTCGGTTCCACACAGGCAATCTGTTTCATTTTCATTCATTCAAATGCACGACTGTGCAAAATGTTTCATTTTTAACCAAAAAATCGAACATCTGGCATTCGATTTCGCGTTTGGAACACAAGCACAGTTCAACACACCCAATGTGTGTTTCTTTTTGATTTGTATGCAGTCAACGTAGCAATTCAGGAAATAAATTTGGAAAAAAATTGTTGCTTTTGTTGTTTTGTTTGGAGACTGGGAATACAGATAATCCAACATCAGAAAAGTAAATCAAACGAGGGAATTAATACTGACACAACCTGAATTTTCCATACAAGTTTGTTTTAGTTTTCCATTAAAGCAACCCTCGTTGAAATCGGCCTACGCATTCTGTCACAAGCGCGGTTCAAAGTTTGGACCTTTTTTGCCAAAACTGTCCACTAGCTAGAGCAGCGAGTGACGTCACACCAGGGGATGGCCGTTTGTGACGGAACGAGTAGTTCATGCAGATTATTGCACCACCACTTTCACGAGCGACAAGTCGAGTCAGTATTTTTGTTCAAGTTCTACGTTGCTTTACTTGTACAGGAGGATTCTTTTCATAATGTCATACAATATTGTGTTGTTACAAATTGTGTAGGGACGCTTCCAAACAGCAAAGCAAGTTTGCACAGTTTTCCAAAGAAGAGAAAAATCAACATATTTTAGCGCAGATTTTTGCAAGTTACAAGGTCCCAATGGGCGCCTACAGAATGTTAGCAAATTGGTAGCCAACACTTCGAGGATGACTGTTTCTTAAACACAATGCAACTATTCCAAATGGGGTTTTGTAAGAAGGTGTTACTGAAGAAAGATATTGTGCCCACGTATATCCTCCAGGATAAAACGAATCCCTCGAGCAAGAGTTTGATGACTATCCCAGTCCCGATCGATAGTGCGCAGTCCACCATTTCCCCAAGTAGGCCTAGGCCTGCAAAGCCCTGTGGCTGATGAATGTTCGACTTCAGCATCGAGGAATACACAGAGTTCTTTCAGGAAGCGCGAAGTAAACCGTGTAATGTGCTATTAATTAATAATAAATGGTACTAATAATAATAATAAATGATAAGGAAATAATTATGGAAATTATTTTGTGCATTATGCGTATATGTGTAGGCCTGTCGCTGCCGTCAGACTTAGCCTCAAACAAGCTTAGCTCCTGGATCCGACACTGTATGTATTGTCTACTCTACAATATTTCTACTATATATAATCTACATCGGTGAATAATTTATAATTAATAATTACATTCTAATTCTAACAGATTCTGCAGGCTTCATGCATGGATATTTTTGAAAGTTGAACAAGAGGAAGAGAGACCAAATATTGTTTAGAAAGAAACGACTAGAACTCGTCGCTTGCCCGGCAGAGGGGCGTTAGACATAATTCGGGCAAATAAGGCATTTCGAGTCTAACGCCCCTCTGCCGGGCAAGCGACGAACTTTGTAACACAGACCAACAGTGTGATTGTGATCAACAGGATATGCAAAAGAAGACGAAAAAGAAAACCCCAAAAGAACAGAAAATGATCTAAAGCCCGTCCTGAGTAACACCAACGTGGGCCGTCTGATCTTGTGTTATTCTAGCCAATGATTCGTGTTGATAAGGCTGCAGTTGTTTAACTATAGGAAGATGTGAAAATTCCGAGGTTTCCGATTGTGATTCACTACTCAAATCGTAAGAGCTGTCACTGTCTACTTCCAAAGTTTTCGACATTTTAATGTAAACACGCACCGCGCGACAGGCCCCTGTCTTCGTGACGGCGTATAGAGGGCGCTTCTAAAGTGGCATGTTCTAGGGCTCTTTTTATCGTGCTTTGTTATGGGCGTAACTCGGCAGCCCTTACCCCGAAAAATACAATAAAAACGGATTTGATCTCCATAAACATAGAGAATTCCGCTGCGTTATAATTGAAGTTGGCTGGACTGGCCCTTTAAGTTCTAAGCATTCAGTTTGTATGATACAAGTCTTGTTTTAAATTTTGTTCCGTATTTTTAATGAATCAAAGTTACTTTTGTTTGCAGATACAGTAGAAAATGTATTCTCGAACTCTTTTGAAAGTGCACATACACAGTGAACGAAATTGGCCGAGATCGGCCGCTTATTTCTGAAAAAGAATGCGCACGCAATGAAAACGAATGCCCTGTCGTAGAATTGAATTTTGTTCAAATTCACACGAAAACGATCGACTGATGGCAAAACTAAATGACGATGTTGCGAAATTGGCCGGGGAAACTTATAGTATTGGGAAGCAACACACATCTTAAAGAAAACACAAGACTGCATGCTCAAAAACAACATTATTCACTTGTTAAAGTGTGTTTTTTGCATTATTTGCAGATTCATGTCAAAGGCAAAATCCTGCGTTTTATAGACCGCTCTCGATATACAATGTGTATCTCCTGAGTTTGGTAATACAATCTGGTTAGGAGTATTTAGATTTGTATAAAGACGTACAGGTAAGTCTGTGTTATGCCATCCTATACCGGTACGTGACGCCGACACGGACCTAGATTATACAAATGTTGGTTTTGCGATTTTCCGCTCACTTTGTCGCTTCTGATTATGTTAGAAGACTTACCATTAAAAGCATCCCGCCTTGGAACCAACCTGACAACTTTAGGGCTACTCAATCAATTGCAAAGTGCTGCGGTATTGATTATGTGACTGACGCTGAAACTTGACTACTGTGAACCGCGAGAGCCGTTCTCCTGATGCTATATATACAGTCTGATGTGTTTCAAGTTCGGTATAGTGACCAGAACTGTGTAAATACATCAGGTTTTATTAATTATCATGTAGATCTTACACCAGAAAAAAGGCGCAGCAATTGTTTCAGTCAGTAGTGATCTATCGACAATGTAAAGGATTGGCACTGCGAAATCGACAAAGTGGCAGCTATGTTTTTCACCTTGTGTACGAATTGCCCATTAGCAGTGTTATATTATTAGTGTTCACGAGAATGGATCGGTACGAGGGTCTGTATCATAAATGCAGAAGGCTGAGAAACAAGACGTTTCACACGTGACAAGAAGACCACAGAAGGAACCAAGGACAGACCAGGGGGAACCCCAGAGACCAGGTTGGGCTGGATAAACCAGTCCGCAGCGAAGTTGAGAAACGTACAACGAGATTTAGAAAAAAACACACAATAGACTTTTATCAGGCCCGGACCAGGACCAAAATTCGGCTCTGTCATTTTGTGGTTTTCACCAGACCAACGAAGTCATGACGTCAAAACCACGGCTCTGGGCTGACTTGTTTTAACCAAAGCCAAGCACACGGTACAGAGCAGTGTGTGACATAATACATTTTAAAAACTTTCAACATTTTGCGTTTTATCCTAGTACTTCGCTTCACGCTAAATTGAAGAACGCAAATTCATGCTGTAGTACACCCGCTCGCACCCTTTCCCTCCACACCCCACCTAGCGTCAAATAGTCTGTGGACAAAACCCTGGCCGTTGGATGGCGGTACTTTTAATAATGTCCATTTGCTACAGAAGCTACTCGGATATGTACGTAGTTGATTGCCCCGTTCGATCGATTCGTGTCGCCGCCAACGGCTAACAAAAAACCATGACCATTTAACATTAAGACCATTCTGACGAGTCAACGAGAATTCTTAAAAAAAAAACGGAGGGAGTAGACCAGCCTTTCGCGTTCGCGCCCCCAAAATCACTCTTAGTGAATCCTGGTGAATTTGAATCATCTTCAATAATTACAGACATAAAAATCTCCTGATTTTTGGTCAGCACATTTGGGGAAGAAAACAATGCCCAGGCACGGTTTTTGAGCTCCCAACCCCGACTCCCTAAACAAATCGGGCCCTCCCCCCCCCCCCCCGATCGTGGGAAGCATAGCCGTGACGATGCTCGAAGCAAAGTGTGATAGATTGTGCTTTTAAGGCGTGCGCGTACTAAAAGCTCTCAAGTGGCTACCCGATGATGACTAAAAAATAGTTGACCGTAAAAACCTGTAAATTTTGGAAATACAGAAAAATAAAGTCTTTTCGTTTGCTTTCGCGCCAACTGATGACTTCGCACGTAGTAAGGCCCGCTTGACATCTATATTGTGTAAGTAATCATACTGAAGAGAGAATTATTCGCTTATTTTTGTATTTCTTGTAAGAAAAATTAAAATTTTCACGGATTTTCTACGGATCTGTCTATATCATGTAGGCCTATATATTATGTTCAGTTTTCATTTGTAAATCAGGGAAAGCCGGAAAACAGGAGGGGTGCTGATGTGGCGCGGGTCGACGGAGAGAACGAAATCATGGAACGTTTGCACGGATCAACACCACGAAAGTGGATCAATCACAGCTCACATTGCCACGTCCCAGTATACCGGTAGTAATGTGCCATCCATAGTTAAAGATTGCACGCCGTGCCATTATCACTCAAAATAGGCGAACGAACGATTTACGAGCACCATTATGATTGCAGCCTCTCCCGCAGTAAGCTCTTTGTGGGGCCCTCCGATCTCCAAAAGTCCATTTTCCGCCAACAATGGTACCACTTCCGAATAGTATTGAAGCCCTGCCGTTACCTTTTCATCTAGCCGGTACCACCGTATGTATAATATCTAAATACTAAAACAGTGTAGGGTATTCTATATTCTATACATTGGCAGAGCTGCCAACTTTCCGTACAAGTTTGGAGCGACATTTTAGTTTGCCCACGTGTAGGCTATAACGCTTTGTTCACACAACCCACCTAGTAACCTGCTATCCATAGTTAAAGGGAAACTCCTGTCTGGCTTTAAACATTCATAATATGATAAGAAATAATGTTAAAATAGTAACTAATTTGTCAAAAAAATTAATTAGCTTTTGACAATAATATAAAAAATATTTTTTGAAAAGCGAACTTGCCGCCATGCGCGCCGCCATTTTGGGCTGGAGTTGTACACATCCGGGCGCCCCCCTCCCCACGCCCCTCCCTAGCTACGCCACTGACCGTTAGTAGACCATGTGACTTGTTCCTTAATGCATACCGTACCTTTCCCCCTTCCTTTTGTATTTATTTCTATAGTTTCCTCCGTCCCTGGCCAATTAGTTTATCTTCTCTTTCCGTTTTGTATGTACCTTGTCCCTTGTAATTTCCTATGTAATTAATATTATGCGGTTAATTTTATCAGTAATTTTTAAAGTGCCAAATTGATAACAATTTCAATGGCTTTCTCGTAGGCTTATGAAACGTACTACGTTTACTGCTGACAAGTCTATATTCGCCGTCGACACGGATGTCATTGTCCTTTCGGTGTTCAAGTTTTCCATTATGTTCCTTGCAGCCTGCTTGTAATTGACAGCTTTTAGATGGGAGTTTACCTTGATGCAAGCTGACAAAATAAGGGCAACCTGATTATTTTGATATTTTGTTATAATGTAACTAAAAGTTGACTAACAAAAGAAAACATCTAGGACCTAGAACAAAATGCCAATTATAGTTTCATGGTTAATACATCGTTTTGTCAGCATTGAAAACTAGGTCGAAACATTGTCATAATCGGTTTTGGCACAATTTTCAGAATTTGTTTTAGCACAATTCAGGAATCACAAACGAAAAAAGACTAAGTTTTGAACTTAGATTTTAGAGGCTCATCAAGAAATCGGTATAATTATAGCAAACGCATGCCTACTATTTACAGGCAACCTCGATGTCATCACTATACGGTGCTTTTAGCAGCAAGCTCAATGAGGTACAAATTCTTGTCAAATAGAAGTTATTGAAGTCCATAATTTTATATTACTTCTTATTAACCCTTTCCTTACCAAATTGTTTAAAGAATAGGCTAGTGGGAACCAGCTATTTGTGTACAATGCAAGCAACATTGACTGGTATCCATGCCTATTCTTTGTGTCGACTTTAGTTACCGATGGTATTGAAAGGTACATTTAATTCACTTCAGAAATCTAGTAGCTGGTACTAGTAGATAGCATTCACATATATTTACAAAAAATCTTTTGGAAAAGCCTGCACGTCGCAAATTCGAATAATGGCAGGGGTCACAACAGTTGTTGGCGCGACGTCATAACCATGAAAACACTATTACTGACTAAGTCTAGTATCCAGAATTCCATGATGCTCTGTCATGCACATGTACATGGTACTTGTATGCAACGCGCTCTACTACCCATGCACTTTCCGCTGATGATCAAGCATTTTCGGTAACGAAATTTGGCGGAAATCAGCGTAGATTCTGATTGGATTTTCTCATCTGGGAATTTATAATAATATAGTGAAAACAGCCTGTTCAGCCTGACAATGTAGTAGGGGTGCTTTGCGGAGCTGAACCCTACAAATTCGAGCCACCATAGCGATCGAAGTAGTAGAAGCCGCAGATCAACAGGATGGCCAACTGCCAACGATCGTACCGACTGGTATTAATTTAATCAGTGTGATGCATTAGCTATTACATTGAATTTACATAGCCAGTGTAGGATTTCGCTACATTTTTCACAAGAGTGAGAGAGCAAAACACAAGTCTGGTAATTTATTTGTAAAAATATTTGCTTTTTAGTTATATATATGACATTATTTGTCCCAGTTATCTTTATTTTTTGCTATGTAAATATATTTCCTGGCATTATTATTTGAGATGACCTACTACCTCTAACTTCAAGCAACATGTACTGTAGTACTGGAGGCTTTTGAACCTTGCAAGATAATATTGAACATAATTATGTAACTTGCATATTAATTGAAAGTCATGTGAGGAAAACAAATAAGAGTGCCCTTTCCAGAAGTAAGAGTCACATATCCCAACTGTTTTATTTTGATTTGTTTTTATGGGTACATGTATTTATGTTTCATTTGATGACTATACCCCCTTTAAATTGGAATGAAAAATAATACCTCGACTAGCTGCAATAATTTCCAAATTTAACCAACCACAGACAATTATACAGTGGTAATCGTGAAGCAAAACCTAATTTATTTTATTTCATACTTCTGTAGACACAACCAAGTGCCCTTCATGAATCTTACCTGAATCACAAATAACATTCCCGGTAACAGATGGAAACGATATGAAGCGTTCCGATATTCAGAATTTGATGAAATTCTTTGGCTTGTAGCTTTTACTTTTAGTCAATATTTGTTGTCATATTATTGGTACATGCCTTGCTATAAACTGCAGCCAGTATGTTACACTAAACTCCTCATTGTTACAAGTTTTATTTGTGTTCAATCGGATGGATCTTACAAATTGTGAATTCGTTGTTCTTTTTGTAAGTACTTGAACACCCACGACATCGGTACTCAAGGACTGAACTTTTGAGGTTAAAACTTCTACCAAATAAACCTGCTGTAGTAAATCCTGTCGGATGCCTTCAAAGAACTACCCAAAGGTAAAAATACGCGGGGTTGCAGAGCGGGGCGGAATTTTCGAATGAAAATTCCCGTTATAAGGCCGTTATAGTCTTATTCAAGTGAATGTTTTAACTGTGTTGGTTGCCTACCCCACTTTCCATCATGTATACTCATCAATGCAAGAAGATGCAAGATCCGTTGTGCAACATGTTGCAGAACTTGAAGCAATTTGAGTGCAAACCGCGTTGAACTAGCTGCGATTATTGAGACATGGTTCCTTCATGATGTTGATCCCACCGTGTTTTATATCCCGCAGTATTCACTCATCAGCAAACCACGCCAGGACGACGGGGTGGTGCAGTCCTGTATATGAGAGGCGATTACTCACTCTGACATGACATCGTGGTCCCTGATGAACTGGAAGTGATTTAGGTGTGGATACGACCCCCTTGGCTACAACGCTCAGTAAGTTGCTCATCGCGTGTGTTGTATACCAGCCTCATAATAGTTTCCCCACGATACCCAGTTAATGCTACCCAGTTAGCATCTAACCAGTTATACAGAAACGTTAGTGACTAGGTATCCTAGCTCGGGTGTTATCGTCTTAGATGACTTCAACAAGGTCGATATTGATCAAATTTGCCGACTAACTGGACTGAGTCAAGCTGTTAATATCCCTACAAGAGATATCTCTCACTTGTTAATTTTTTAACGTTTGTGAAGGTTTGTTGTCAATTGGGTTAATGACAATATTAGACATGCTTTTGATATTAGGCTAATTAGTTTGGCTCGCTTAAAGGTGTTTCCACTATACCTATTGCTTAGTTACAATTTTAGACGGTGTCCTTAAGGATATTGACGATGCTGGTTATTCCTCAGTTTTGTAAGCCATATACTTTTCTAAGACTTTTGACAGGGTAAACAATACCATTGTTGTGGAAACATTCATCAGTCTCGGTGTTAGGCCGAGTATCATTCCTTGGATCTGTGATTTCTTGTCCAATAGGTTCCAAGCTCTACGTTTAAACGGAAAGATCTCGGAATGGGAAATTGTCAATGCTGGGGTCCCTAAGTTCTTTAATAAACCAATATAATAATAATAATAACTTGGTAATGATTTTCTAGCATTGTTTTCCGGGTATAGTGGCTTAAAAGTAACGTTTTTTGTAACCGCTTCGCCTTGTGTAAAGGCCGGTTTCCACTTCGGTGATTTTGGTCGCAAAAAAGTTCAACTAGATTGAACTCCCAAAATCGGTCGCGCGCTCGCCAGTTCAGCGAGGCTATGAACTGCGCATGCCCAGATACCGGTAAGTGGTCGCGCGGGCGCGCGACCAAAATCGCCGAAGTGGAAACCGGCCTTTACTATTAGCCTAATAGTAAAACGCACTGTATCCAAACTCGTACCAGGCTATTTCTTTCGCTACCTGTCATACACAAGAGACACTCTATTAAACACCAGAAGTGATGTCAACAAGCAACGTTTCTTCAAACACTCTATCTGGTTGACATTTAAAATACTTCAGGATTGCGAAAACAACTAAGCCTGGTTGTAGCTAGAGCTGACTAATAATAAGTACAACCGCAGAGGATCAAATTTGGATGTTTCTCATCAGACCGAGTATACACTAAGGCAACTTGATACAAGTTCCCATTACTACTAGTTGCCATTCATCAGCTGCAGCACAATGCTCGATCCGTTAAAGCAGAAACGAAGCTAGTCGGCTGCAATCTGTGGCTTTATCATTGACCGTAACTTGGATGTACAGGCCATCACAGGGTCGTGGCTCGCTGATGACACACGTGACATGTTATTGCCGACATTAAACGGGATCTACCAAATGTTGTTGTTCTCCACGTGTCTCGATTGAACAAAAGAGCTGGCGGGATTGCGAACTTGGTGTGTCTTGGCATGCAAACTACAATCAGCAATGCTA
>JAVCKS010089346.1:0-21656 GCA_032273685.1 Pteraster tesselatus | reverse complement strand
AATGATCCCATTCCTGTAATTGGCGGTTATTCCGCTGTTGGATGTGGTAAATAAATAAATAAATAAAATAAATAAATAAATGCATGAAACGGTTAACCGGCTGATGTTCCAACACTATTCATTCAGGTAATTACATCATGTTCATGAGTGGGTGTATTCAGTATTGTATTTGCCAAGCAAGTAAAGATTTGCTACTGGATTGCAAGAATGTTTTTTGAATTGCACATGTACATGTACATGTACTGTAGGCCTACTAGCTGTACACGTACATGTACATGTACATGTACATGTACACGTCGTACATTGTACATGCATGTGCGTGTACAGTATACCGTATGTGCTTGGCAAATAAACCTGGCCTTTTTATTTTAGAGCTAATTAACCCAGCAGCCATGTCCCCAGCTATTTTGTTTAGTTTGTTGATTCTACCAGATGAAGGTTTTTATTCAATAGTTTGGTATTTGGAGTATGCCACTGTGTAATGGTGTGCTAAATACCAATTTGTATTCAGCTTGATTCAATAAGTGGCCAGCCAATTGACATTCAATTGACCCAGTTCACAGTTCAGTTATTATGCGTGCTCAGACACCATTCTTACCTTACAGCATGCAGAATTTTTTCTGAATGTCCAGAACATGTGTACATCAAATGTCATTACATAAACAATGATGGGGGAGGGTACAATGTATGTACATGTACAAAAATGTATGTTTGGAGGTTAAAGAGGATTTAATTTAATTGTTAATGGGTAAATGGTGTATTCATATAATGTGCTACTTTAGGCCTGAAGTAAATCTTTTGCAGTCACAAAGAATAACTCTAAAAGTGCCTTAAGCACAGGAAGACTGGTGATGCCGTTGGATACATGTACATTTGCGCTTGTAGTGAAAGTTATGGAGAATGTTTCCAGGCTGTGTGCAGCCGTAATTTCAGCATTCAACTTGTTGGGTAATTGTGATGGTGCGCTGGTGTTTCTCCTTGTATCTACAGCTGCTCCTTGAGCTGCACGCATCCAGTGCGTACAACCCATTCCTTCCCTAAGCCCTGTCATGTACATACAGTCTACATGTACATGTACATGTGCAGTATTGTACCACAATCACTGCGAAAGCTGCGATTGCCATGATCGTCCCCCAACAATTGTTAGCGATCATAATAATTGGCGTGATCACTCAAGCTATTGCAAGTGCTGTGCAAATTCCCAACAGAACATCTCATCTTATTTAAACATGTGTGAACGAAGCAACAAATGTAGGTCTTGAGGCTTGTTTTTTGTTTATTCGCTATTTCATTTTACCACGAAGATGTGTGAGCGATGAATGCAAAAAAGAAGAAGAGAAAACACAAGTTTTGATTAACCTGCGTAGGGGTGCTTTTACATGTAGCATTCAACGTGGGTGAACACTGCATTATGGGAAAACTTGGAACGTTGGAGAGTGGTTTTCATAAAATCGTTAGTCGTTACTGCAATCGCTAGAATTGATTGGATCGCTGGGATGGCTAGGATTGCTGGGAATAATAACAACAGCCGTTGGTTCCTTCAAGCAGTCATGCAACTTCTTCGCGGATCTGAGGATTTCCGCAATTTAAAAATCTTGCCGTTTAATCTGCGCGGCGCCAATAGAACCTTGCACCGATATTGCCTATTTGGCTGGCACAGTAATAAAGGAAGAACACTGTCTGGTTCCGTGTTTTGTATACGTTTTATAACATGATAAAATGACGTACATGTACACGTGTTGTAGGATAGACTTCGTACCGCACGCCACTCATATACATGTACTGTCATAGAGATCCGTATGCAGTAAAACAGGTTGCTATAGCGCCCTCTATTCATGACTATAATATGAGCCGATAGTCTGGCATTTTTTCTTACGTTAATGAATACGTTGGGTGTGGGATAAGGATACCATGTACATGTACATGTAGATGTGTACATGTACATGTATGCAATTTGGATGTACATTACACATATATCAAAATATCAAACGCCCGTGTCAAACTTACTTAAAAAAGGAGGAACAGTGAGCGAGAAAAGGGATCGCAGCATAACAAAACTGTTGATAAAGGCAAAAAAAATGCTTGGAAGTGGGACTGGCTGGGACAAGAAATCGATGGTACAGTATTTCACAAGCGAGAGGCTCTCCGAAAACTTGATCGGCCAGGGCCAGGCATGGCGTACTGCTTGGTGTGTAGGAAGGAGATGAACTACGGCAGACGTTTCTTATAATAACTCCTTGCACATACAAGTACGTTTTATAAGACTAAAAGGAAAAAAATTAAATCTGACTTGTGTGTTTTTATAATAAACACTGAATGCACCACAGAGCATGTGTACAATTCAAAATTTTCCCTGGGCCCATGTACATGTACATGTTTGTGGGCGGGCCTCCGACATCACGCTGACATTTTCCTCTTTTTTTTACAATTCAAGAGTTGCATGCCTGTTCAAGATTTGTTAAAAGAATCGTGACGTCGTGTCTATACTACTATTTACTGTTCGTGCATGTTGTACATTATGTACATGTACATACATGTACACTGTATACATTACGCACGCACACTTCAGTTTGCACAGTTTATAAATTAACATGTCGGATATACATGTACATGTACACGTATCAAAGAAAGCAGTGATACTGATAGTGTCGAAGTGTTCTCTGACAGGAGTACTGTACCAATGAATTTTCTTCTTCATCATATTCCTTCTATAATGAAGAGGAAAAGGGACGTGGTGGACAGGTATTCGGAGGTTGCTCCGAAGAATCATTAATTATTGACCGTATCTATTTGAAACGTTTGAACCTGAGTAAAATTGTCGTAAGCGTAAGCATGACGCCAGGACGACGACAGCAAAGCACTGGTTGACTAAGAATGTGATTACAAGTAATTAGGCCAAATAAAATAAATGGTGTGGTTCAGGCAAAAGGTTTTTTAGGGAGTTCAGAGAAAAACATAACCCGCCGAACGAATTTAATATATTGCTGCGACTAGTTGTTATCCTGGAAATATCTCTACTCGTACTCGCGGCGACATCCAATGCTCGCAGCACGCAAAGTATTAATTGTTGAGGCCACAATGACTACATTGTACCTATGTAGCCTACGCACTGGACTGGTTGAACAACAACATGTACGTACGTGTAGCAGTATACAATAAAACACAAAGAAATATCACACAATATGGTTACTTTTAAACTATAAACTCTTACGAATGCCGATTGGCTCGAGAAGGCGAGGACAAAAATAAAAAAATAAAAAAATAAAATAAAATAAAATCCCTACCTACAGTGTACCTACGTACCTTCAAAATGTTTGCCACGTTGCCTGAACCACACCATTTAGTTTTTGGGGCCTTATTTTAAAAACTACATGTAATAGACCTTTACACAGTTTGGAAAATACATTTTTTAAGGTTACATGTACATGCCGTTTTCGTAAATATTAAGATTGTTGTATCCTTTTGAATTTCTTTAGTATTGTATTTCTCATTCTAGGCCTACAAATATACCTTGGTATGAAGTACATGTGCGTGCACACATGTACAGCAATGTTTTATTAACGTAAATTTGCGACAGCGTTGTGTCGAGTCGCTGGCGAGCCAGGCATTCATCGCGTGGCACTCCATGGGAATATTGTCCACATTTGCCATAGAATGTTTGACTTTATTAACCACCACGTTCCCTCTACTTTTCTTTTCTTTTCTTTTGGTCTCGGTTACCCCAAACTTTTTAAGAGAAATCCTAAACGGGTGGAACCTCTAGGAAAGTGTACGTTATATACTTTTGACTGATCAAACTCTATAAAATAGATCTCATGTTCATGATGAATTAGACCCATTGATGCTCGTATGATGTATGAACTTGCCTGCTACCGAATCTATGACAGGAGCTACACTGTACACTGTATGCATAAACGGAGTACAATGACATACTTTTTTTGTATGGATTGTTTGCTGCCCCCTTTAGTGATATTTTGAAAAGTGTATTTGGCAGCGTTAATGAATGATTAACAATAGGCACCCAAAACTTATGTTTTATTGAACATGTTAATTTAATTTAACACAAACTACCAAATAACATCCTCATCTGCCAGCACAGCATTTCACCTTCAAGTGAACATTCCAGTAGAAGCCACTCTACAGTATAGTGGCCTTGAGAATTTGTTTTGCTTGTATTGATTGTTTTGGGGAAATACCAGAAATCAAGTGGGAAAAACAATTCCAAAGTTTAGTAAAAATTACATGTGTATAAGTACATGTACATGTACTTTAGGCAGCCAAACATTGTTTTCCTTGCCATGCACAGTACTACTTGTACATACATGTATGTACCAAATGTGATAAAACCTGTAGAGGTCATTGTTTGTTTGTAAACAATGTACACGTGATCTACAGGTACATATGTGAACAAATAAAATGTTTCAGTTATGTCATTTTATTTATTTATGAGTACATGTACATGTACATTGTAGGTCCATCATGTAAGTAAACACTGTGTATGTCACAACGTACAAATTGTCCTACAGTTGTGACGTGTACACATTTTGTAAGACAATGTATAGTGCTGTTGAAAACTTATCAGTATTAACAAGTGCACTACAGTGTATCTGTGGGATCTTCAACCAGACAGTCTTGTACTGGTATGATAGCTATTTTAATCAGCAATATGAATCGTTTCGGCGCCGAGGACAACCTGTTCTTGAATAACAGGCTGCTTTGAAAGATCATTTCACAACAAGTGCAAACCAACAGGTGCAGTGCACACATAAATACTGTCATACTTGTACACTGTACATGTACAGTACATGTACATGCATGTAATAAATATCAAAATGTGTTTGTGTACATTGTAATCCATTGAACATGTTGTAAACATGAAAGTGAATAAATGATGAGCAATATGGTGTATAGTTAGTTGTACTACTAGTATTTGTGACTTCCCATTCTAAACCCATCCAACAGTTTGATTGTACTACTGTACACGTGAATATGATTTTCACTACTTGCTGACCGTAAGTTTAAGTGCACACTTTAAGCTGGCGCACACTCACATACTGTCCGCTCATGTCTATACCGGTACTAGTACAGTACTTCTTAATTAGATCGTGCACAATTTGCACCTCTTATTTGTACATGTATGTGTATACTGATGGAATTGTTTTTTGAATTATACATGTACCTGGGGAAACAGGGAGACAGTATTGGCTTGTAAAAATCTATACCTCAAATCTATACCTGTTGTCTGTAGCTGAAATCTGTAGCTGAAATCTAGCAAATATCCTCATTTAATCTGCTTGTTTTGTAATACGTGTACGTGTACATGTAGGCTTACAGTGCACCATCATATTCAATATGGTTTTGTGATCATCATTCACAATTACTCCAGCATAATGAAAGTTGTCACTGTCAGTTCTTGTGGTATACAGAAACGGTGCACATGTACAGTATGTATGTAGGCTTATCATTACATGTGTCTTCTGCTTCGTTATGATCTTGAGTATTGAGGTGAATCCAGGCATGTGCATGTCGTACTGTATGTACAGTTTCTAATTGACGCTGCTGTTTTTGTCGGTGGTAAAAACAAAAGTACATGTACATGTACATGTAATTGGAAACGCTCAATGCTGAATGTTAAACAGATTTGACTAGAACCGGTACATGGGTACATCTACATGTACACCAGTATATGTGTACAGTGTAAGTACATAATGTACATGTGTACCAGTACATGCACCAGCATTTAAATCACTATACCATATGTGAGCCTGCTCTCAATAATGAGGTGGTAAGTACATTGTAAATGTGTACATTTATTTACGGATAGTACTGGTACTACATGCATGTACAGTAGTACACGTACATGTACATTGTACTTCTACACATCTTTGTACAGCTGGTCTATACTAGTGGGAGTAAATGTAATACATGTATATATGTGTGGATAGCTGTCCACATGTGGGTGCCTTTGGTGTTGGTGGGGGTGCCTGTGGTGTTGGTGGGGTTGCCTGTGGTGCCGGCGGGGGTGCCTGTGGTGTTGACGGGGGTGCCTGCGGTGCCGGCGGGGGTGCCTTTGGTGCTGGTGGAGTGCCTTTGGTGCCCCACCAGTACCAAGTAGTTCTATTAGACATTTTAATTAATGAATGTACGCTTTCTTCTCATTAATGCAGGCTATCATTTGGTGTCTCTCCTGGGGGTAGGAGAAATACCTACCGATCAATGGACAATAACAGTCAGGATCCTTATGGTAAGATATAGGGCTACATTGGTACTGATAGTGTACCATAAAGACAGACATGTCAAACTCAAAACCTGGACAAAGGAAAAAAAGTGCTTACTATTTTTGAAATCTTGAGAATCTCAGCTTTAAATGATATCTTGTGTGGATTACTCCTTCCTGTCAACCCCTAGGAGGAGATTAAAACAAACAGCCACTCTACCCAAAATAACTCTGCGGGGGCCGTTTGTAGTACATGTACGTTGCATGTTGTGACTTTGTCCAGGTTTTTTTTATAGAACAGGCCATAAAATGTACAGTGTACATGTATGTACGTATACAGTAGACAGTACATTGTATTTGTGTGCAACCATTATAAAATGCATTTGAAAACGATGCCACTGTGTAGCTGGGCTGAACACTACAGTACGTTCCTAGACTGTTCGTTGTCCAATTAGTCTGACTAGTTGAGTCAGGTAATCGTTGTAAAGGAAACCATCATTGGACCCATTGTCTGCCATATTGGTGACTACATTTTTGAGCAGAGTGCTGCCAGTCCAGGCTACATTATGGAGATCTATCCGTACAGCTGTAGGTTGCACCAGGGGAATTGAAAAGACTTTACTCACTCTGAACAGTGTTATTTCATCGGGCCGATCATAGTTTCCAATAAGCTATGATGTATAAATACCGGTCGATTCGTGATTTTGAAAGGTGGTGCCAAACCCCATAAGTGGTAAAGAGATTACCCTGTACCATTCATGTGTTGTTTGTACAGGGCCACAAATGATACAGAGATGTGTGATAGTCCAGAAAGATGAGAAGGGCTATGGCCTGACAGTGAGCGGAGATAACCCTGTCTTCATACAGAGTGTTAAGAACGGTAAGTTATAGCCATGCCCACAATACAGGGATCAATAGGAGTCTTGAACCAAACCCTCCTCAAGTGTTCACCCTTTCTTATTCACCTTTGTCTCAAAATTGTAAAGTCAAGATTCACCACCCATTCACCTTTATTCGGGAAAAATTCGGGTAAAATTCACCCGTTCGTAAAATATATTCGGCAAAGATTCACCAAACCAGAAAAAAATACTACTCAAAGATTTACCACGCTTTTCTCAAAGTACGGCAAAAATTCACCAATCTCATCGTTCAAGATGCACCACAGGCATCAAATGCACGTTATTAATATTTAGTACTCGACAATGTTTCACTTGTATCAGAAAAATATTCGTTGAAGATTCACCATGTCCGGAATAAAATTCTATAAAGATTCACCATGTCCCAAGTAAAATACGGCAAAGATTCATAACACCAAGATTTTTGCGACCTCAAGATACGATGTCGAGATGGCGTCGAATGCTTGACGACCCTTGAGGAGGGTAAGTTCAAGTCTCCCATTGATCCCTGCCTAAGAAGGACTAATGACATTACTTTACAGTGCAGTATTAATACGTGATTATCAATCCACTAAATTTATGCCCTCTATACTAGTACAGTGTAACAGACTTTGGAACGGACAAACTTGCCCATAACCCGATCGTTCAATTTACAAAAGAGTGTCTGCGTGTGTACAGTGTACAGTGTACGGTGTATGTGCAACACATTCAAAGTGTGGATGAACAAGTCATTACATCGGTGCTAGTCGGCATATGGGGCCGGTACGAATCAGACAGCATTGCCTGTATGTACGTTGCTTGTGATATGTGTCGAACTATAATCAGCAGACATTTAGCTGGCTGGCTAGTGACGGGTAGCTCTATAAAAGATAAACTTTACGGCGAAAATTACATAAATGTACATGTATTTGTATGCTTTTGAATGGAATAAATATAATATTTAACAAATAGGCTATGAGCCAAGGGGGTTGGTCGGTACCATACAGATGGAGTAAGGCTTATTGTGATTTTTAGCAAGATATGTCCCTAGATATGAAAAAAAAGTGATAGCAGTTTATAACTCTCGACCATCTCTGTGTTATCACCCAAAATAGCAAATTGGCGAAGCGAAGCGGCAGTATTTACATGTATACTAAAATTGGAATAAATATTTTTTTAAGGACCACAGAGTGCCAATAATTTTTGGAACGAAGCGAAGCAGGCGTATACTACTATTTCGGGTGATAACACAGAGACGGTCGAGTGTTATAAACTGCTATCAGTTTTTTTCCTTATCTTGCTAAAAATCAAAAATTAGACTTCCTCCATCTGTGTGGTACCGACCGGTAAATTTGTGTGGTCTGGCTCATAGCCCAAAATTGGATAAGACAAGCATGATTACACTATTATTCAAATAGGAATATTTTTCTTTTATAATTATTAATGTACAAGTAGGCCTAATTTTAAAAACATTGTGAACAACGTCGAAGGCCTGCACAGTACCGTAAACTCTGAATAAAGGTCATGCCATCACACCATGCTACGATGGTTGAACACCACGACTCGCTAATGGTGGCTAGTAAACATGTTGACCTTTGTCGGATGAGTGGTTGATGATGATTGGCTAAAATGATTGACTTAATGACGTTTGACTTAATGTATAAATGACTTCAGTTTTCAGTACCGAATCAACTTCCTAGGATGTGATTTATCAAAGAAAAATAATAATTAAAACAATGTTTGAAAACAAAGTGGGAAAAAAATTTATATTACGAAGGATCTGGCGCTTTATTGATTAATCATCGATGAGAAAGAAGTCAACGTCACGAATGGTGGATGAACTGGATCACTTTGATATTCAAAGGAAGTAATCTCTCCACCACAAATTGTCACCAATTGTTATGGAGAGAGATTTAAATTGTATTGTTCTTTTGTCTTGTTCAATGTGACAACGTTAAATACTGATAAAGTGTTTTAAACACATGTCACAAATTGCCTGGTCTGTCCTTAGTGGGAGTGGGCTTTACAAATTGGTAAAGCGCCCTCATGAGTGAGCACCAAATGAGTGATGATGTCATAATCTTGCACCGTAATTGGATATTAACGTCCGATAAAATTGGTCGTCCTATTTCACTATAATGGGAGCTGACTGTACAACTGTACAAAACATGCTTACTCCAGCTGACTGGTTTGATAAAATGGTGCAATGGCCAAACCTCAACATTGCTGAAGTGCTTTGAAGTGTGGCATTGTTTCTCCTTAGTATTGATGTTGAGTCATCTTGAATGTAAACTTCACAGTTCATCTGCTTCGTTTATGGAATGGACGAATTGGAATACACCATGCACACGTAATCCTGTACATGTACATTGTATGTTCAATGGAATGTTAAGCAATGGTCAAATCAAGGGTACAGTACCTCGGATCTTGAAACTGCAGGATAAATATGACTTTATTCGAAAAGAGGGTGCTATCTTGACCTAACGAATCACCAATATACTCAATGACTGCTGTAATCGAATGATTGCAATTCTGAATGATCATTGCAGCGGCATTCTACTGTAAATGTCCCACTAACAATAATTAGATAGATGTGCAATTACATTGTTTAACAAGGGCACACGCACACGTATGCAAACATGCATCCCGGGACCCATTGCATTCTTTTGTGGCATTTACAGTCTTGAAATTACTAGTTTTAGTAAGCTGTCGGAGAAACGGTGACCAAAACTTTCAGCGTATCTAGCTTTGGTAAATGCCTGTACACTGACGAATATATCTCAACACATACATGTATCGTATACTCAGTACATGTATGTATGAGTGAGGAGAACAAACACAAGACTCGCTGCTTTTTAGTGCAGACATCTTAACCACTCGACCACTGAGCACGCCTATAATTGGCTGGTCTTTCAATCCCGTAGCGGTAGGTACCGTATATTACTGCGCATACAGTGGCGTCAGCAGACATACTCAGTAATTTATATTTGTCGGTGTAACGGCAAAAAGTGATTTACCATATATATTCGATGCAAGTGTATACATTAAATCTAATTTCTAGCCTTGTTGTTAGAACTGCACCAGTATGTACCGTAATTAATGGAATATTTAAGCCACAGCATGCCAAACTCATCAATATAAGATTAAGGTGTTAACAAATAAGCCACACCTGCAAGTTTCAACAACGTACACATGTATAATACATACAATAATATGCAGAGAGCTATTGGGATGATATCAGGGATGTCAATTTTCCAGATTTTTACGGAAATCCAGATTATTCTTAAGTCGGAAAAGCTTTCCGTATTTCCGTGTCTTATCCTCGCTCTGTGTTTCTGAAATTTGTTTGAATAACAGATTTAAACTACATGTAAATAATTTATAGACTACTACAGTACTTGCTGTTTTCATACCACTGTTTCTCATGCAATGCATAAGCCATCATACATGTATGCACGAAATAAAGCTTATATTTGGTAGACTTAGTAAGCATGAAAATGTATTGCTATTTGCATTGCATCGATCGGATAGGCCTTAATAACTTTTTCTTCTGGTGCAAAATACACGTACTATTTATGCTGCATATCATGAGCCGTAGGAATTAATTTCACCGCCAAAATCAACAGTAGCAAGACAATCAGAGATTGCAGAACCTCGCCATGATAGCGCCCTCCATTGACAAGAATATTGACATACATGTACATGTACATGTAAACGTAAACGAGCCTTCGATTTTTTCTGACTTTGACCTTTGACCGATCTGGGCCAAACTCGAGGAGGACGAGCCACGGACACAACCTTCCTTGTGTAAAAATTTGAAATTTATCAGGCCGACAGTTTTTGAGATTTGCGAGCGGACAAACAAACAGACGCACCCAATCGCAATAACCTCACCTCTGGCGAGGTTAATTACAGTACATGTGCATTTTACATGTACATGTATAAGTAGGCATATAATTAGGCACAGTACATTGATTGGCAATACACACTTACAATGTATACATGTACATGTACATGTAGCTTCCGACTGGCAGCTGGTTAAAATATTACCCTGCAGATGTGATAAAAGTTAACTAACATGACCACAGATACGGAAACACTCTAAGCTGTACAAACCTTACTTACAAATACAGGTTAATTGGATTTATTTTGTGCTCAAGTAATCAGCCACCAGGTATTCACAGGTACCGGTATACGACTGTTCATGAACAACTGAACAAACTCTATTTGACATCTCAAATAGTGTCTGCTATCTGGGCATTAGCTTAAAGGGATTTCCCAACTAGAGTGATTGATTCTAGGCTTTTTAGTGGTTTTCATATGACTTTACTAATCTACATGTACATGTACTGTATGTATGTTGAAATGTGGTATACATTTACATGTATACATGTACATGTACATACATGTACATGCATGTGACTGCCGTGCAAAAGTGTTGTTAAAAGCACATTAACAATTGTACAACTGGCACGTACAGTATACATGTACACTTCTGCATGCTAGTGTACAGGTACATGTAGGTGAACTGTAAACAATCGCATTATGACATCATTAAGACAGGTGTCCAAAATCGAAGGGCAACACATGGCCGACTACACACAATTTGAACCGGGTTGAACGTACAGCAATGTATGGGTTGGGACAGGGGTATTCAGACGTCCAATTACAGAAACTTTTCCCGAGCAGAGGTCCGGAACAACATAGTGTCTAGCTTGCGTTAATGGTTCAGTACCATATGCAGACTTGGCATTTAGTATGGAAGATATAATTGTAAGTGCCTAGTGCCTGCTCAGATGTGAAGTGTGCATGTTGTAGGGTGAAAACAACTCTGCATGGAAGAAAGAAAATCAAAAACATTTATCAAAACAATTACAATAGCAAAAGTGGTTTACTATTATGGCATGCAAACCAAGTGGTTCTTACCATGTACATGTATGTACAGTGTATCTTGTTTAAAAGCTATTTAACAATGTATTAAAGATATTGGTTACCGGTAAATGAATAACTTCCATGGTTTATAAACCGTCAATATGGTAGACCTGTAAGCTGTCAAGCAAGCCTTCAATTATGCAAATAAATGTACTGAACCTAACAATGTATTAGTTCTGCACTATCATAGTGGTTTTACAGTACACCAATTTGGTCTACCAGCAATTAACCAATTTATGCGTTATTGCAATATGGGACCTGCACACCTCCTGTCATCACATGCAAACACATAGCATTAAATGGCATTAAATGTACTGTGACTTGGTGACATACGGTATGTACATGTATGTACATGCATGTACAGTTGCGCTCAAAAGTTAGTGAACCTCGCAATGAAATGCATGTTAGTATGTGATTAAGCTGTGGTAAAAATTGTGGTTTTATTGTAAAGCCGTATGATACAGTCCTTAATTTTTAAGAAGCGCGATCGCTCTTGCACTCCTCCGCGCTCCCCAATATTTTCCAAGGAGAGCAAAACATAACGCTTCCTAAAAATTCCACAGGAGAAGTAGTTTCTTCAGTTTGATTTGTAACGCGAACGACGTCCGTTGATTTTGTATCCTGGAAAAACCTATACTACAGTACTAAGGTAAAGTTTTTTTTACGTACGCTTGCGGTATACTTAAACAGTATGTGTGCCGCGCCGGCCAATGCATGCGCTAGCTATAGCTAGCCGGCCATGAACATCGCGAATAAACACTGTATGTGGGTGTATCCATAAATTAGGGTACCAATTTGTTACAGTGTCCCTGTCACGTTGGAAAATGTACCACCTTATTACTCTTGATTTTTTAGGGTATCTGCAGTCGTGTTTGAATCACAATCAAAAGTCAATACTAAAATTTTAATATTTTAAATCAAACAATATTATTAAGAGTCAAAATAATGAAATAATAATAGATACATTTCCCAACGTGACAGGGACACCGTCACAAATTGGTACCCTAATTTATGGATACACCCATGTACAGGAATGACACGATGCTATCTCTGCAATGCATGTGCGCGTGCACTGTTGTATGTGTATGTACGTATGTACTGTACAATGTACATTGTACATATGTACGTACTGGTACAGTACGAGTGTACAATATACACTGTACCTGTAAACAACCCCAGTAAAAAGGCCACGGTACAACCGCAGCTTCATATAAAATAGTGTACTACAACAATTACCACGAATGTATACATTGTAGCACTGCACGCACAACCAATTGGTTGTGATTGCATTCTGCAGAATATGATTAACGTTGATCATAAGTGAGACAGGGAATTTCTGTACCGAACACTGTAGCTGTGCACGTGTATCTACATGTATGTACTGAATGCGCCTGATCGACCGTAAGTGCCTGACGCGTGCAATACGTTTTGTGGTAAAATAAAAGTGGTACATTATTGTACATGTACATGTATATAATGGCACCGAGACTAAACAAAGTACTGCGCACTGTAAAAAAAAGTGTAGCTAGCGCGTGCATTAGCAAACTTTAAAAGCGACATGTTTTGAAAGCTTTTGAAATCACGATTCCACACGTACACGTACACAGCTAGTTCTGTGGTATACATTTGTACATGTTTGAAAGTTTGTCATCAAAATGTCGAGTGTTCAACTTTCCACATTTCGTAGGTGAAACTCAGACTAGACCATTAACGAACGAGTCATGGTGACAAAAATCTGGTGTCAAAACACATTTGAATTCATTTAAAAAGTGGACTCGGTGGATAATAATGTCCGTTTTCTATTAGTGAATGTAAATAAACCAGTGCTACAATTGCAGTAGTTACAATTAACATTGACATGTATTACCTTCTATAGTGTTTTTTTTGTTTGTTAGCTGTTTCGGACATACATGTACACATGTGTAGGCTGAAACAGCTCTTGTTTTATTTTTTTTATTTTTATTTTTTTTAAATTTTATTTAAAGAGAGCAATTTTAAGCTCTCCTGGTGTTTATTAAAATGAAGGACTGATGATAGACCTACGCTGTACATGTACACCATTTATATTTCATACTCTATTATAATGCCTTGCAATTTACTACTGTCTGTCAACAAATGAAATATACTGAAAATGGGTGTCTGCAAAAGTATGTGAGCCTTTCACTAGCATTAGGTTGACCCTTCAATGGCTGCAATAATAGCAACCAAACGATTCCTGTAATTGGAGACGAAATGCTGACATCCCTGGATAAATCTTGGACCGCTCCTCAACACAGATTGTGCAGATCATCCAGATTTGATGGTTTTCACTTGAGATAAGCATCTCGATTGAATTGAAGTATTGACTCTGGCTTGGTCATTCCAAAGGAGTGAATTTCTTTCTCTGGAACTAGGCACTAGTTGATGTGCTTTGGATTATTGTTTTGTTGCATGATTCTGCTACAGCCAAACTTTAAGTCCTTCACATGTACGGGTTGACAGTCTTATTGAAATACTATTTTTGCTCCGGCCGCGTCATCCCTCCTGTCCCAGCCATCTCCGCAGCTCGCTGTTCGTGTGGACGTGATAACTTGAGAACCATTGCAAGCATCTACTCCAAACTTTAAAGGGACACTGGGCACTACCCAAGGAGGAACCCAACTGCTTTTGAGCTCCCCTCTACGTGTATGTGGGTCAGTCCCTTCCGGTCATTGCTATCTTGTTTTTTCCAAAATATTTATATCTGGAAAAAGATATCGACTCCAAACAAACACAAAGAAATAAATTATATATGAGCTTTCACTTGGTGCATATACTTGACCTTGTATGACCTTTCATGGTCAAACTTGTGGTAGTACATTTAGGAACCATGCAAGTTAATGGACACATGAAAGATCTATAGGAACTGTGACCTTGGTGCTAATTTTTAGGACCGCGAATGACCTTCGGTAGACCTTTCAAGAATGAAATCCAGTTGTCATCTCAATTGGCCTTAAGTGCAGAAAGCTACCACATGAGCAAACCAGGCAGAGAGCAAGAACTACCGTGAGAGGTGAAGGGAACCTGCAGGCTAGAGAGCTACGTGTACCACGACTGCACGAGAATACGTGTACATTGAGGAAATGTTTGATACATCTAGGAGTGCAACTCACAATACCTAGGGCAACGACAGCCAGTACGTTTTTAGGTATGCATTAGTGGTAGTTCTACGAAAACAGGAACTTGACCAGATATGCTGTGCTTTAGTTATTGCTAAAGGCTGATATACACCAACAACTGTTGTCATACACAATATTAAATACTAGGACTAATAGTCACCGAACAACGCCAAAACATGTAGCAAGTAGTACACTTTTACAATGTGTATTAAGCCCGCCGCTGTCATTCGACTCACAATAAAACAAGTGACGAATGATCATCGATCAGCAACAATCCGGCCATAAATTGGCACAATGCCTTACTAAAGCAAAAAAAGGTTTCAAAATCAAAATATACCTGCTGTCATTTTTGAATGTGTATGTCCTGCCGAGTTCATTATACCATTAATGTGGGCAAGTCTGCCAGTCCTGAAACAGTAAAGCATTCTCACACTAGAATGCTTCACCTTTTAAGCACCAGGTTTTTCTCCTCAAAGGCCGCATCTGCTTTTTGCCAAACATAACATTTGCCATTTCGACCAAACATTTCTATCTTGGTTTCTCGACTTCCACAAAACTTGTTTCCAGTAGTCCAAAGACTTGTCACGGTGGGCTTTGGCAAACTTAGCCTTGCATCTTTATGCTGCTCAAGTTTTCCAGCAGGAGCTTTCTTCATGCCACCCTGTCGTGCAGGCCAGACTGGTTCAGTGCAAGCTTTTAGGCAGCCAGCCGTGCAGCTGTGTTTAGCACAGCCAAATAAAAAAAATCACGGCCTATTTTCGGTTCCATTTTTTTTTTTACTTAAAAAAAAAAATGTATTTCCTTGGTTTAAATACTTTGTCAATCGTACATCTTCATAGCATGTACGTAACTTGGTGGTACCTGGGTTGTAAAATCTTGCGGTATGCCACAGCAATGGATCACAATTTCCTGTATCACAAAATGTTACATGCACACCCTGTTTTTTTCGATACACACCCTGTTCACTAATCCTACTGTACCTAAAAGCTTGGTTCAGTGTTCTCCGAATAGCTGATCTAAACTAATCAGTTCCAGGTTCATTTGAAGTTCCCTGCATGTGACCCTGGGATTTATTGAAGCCTCTGAGACCAATTATCTGGCTATTCTGTCTGAGATCTTTCTAGGGCAGCCCACGCAATATCCAGTATTGTACACTATGATGAATGCATGATTGCACATCAACAAGAACAACTCAGGTCCAAGAGTGGTCAGCAAATCTAAACAACAGATGTGTCTAGAATTTTTCTGAATTGTATATTTCTGCAAGCATAGCTACCGGTAATTATGAAGGGTTCACATACTTTTGTAGAGACCCATTTACAATGTATCGGTGTATTTCATTTCATTTCATTTGTGGATAGACAGCGGTAATTGCAAGCAGCCATACACCTACTGGAAATAGTCTGAGAACATCATGAAATATAAATCTTGTATCATATTCCTTAACAAGAAAACAAAAATATTTTGAACACAGCTTAATAATGTGCATTTCATAGTGGGGTTTTTAACGTTTGAGCACAACTGTACAGTATACACGTACACGTGTATTGTGCACATAGACAATACAACATATTAAATGTTTAATATCCGGAGAAATAGAAGAAAGTTTGTGATGTACATGTATGGTAGTTACAGTGTAAGCCTAGTCAATACACTGCAAGCAACAGTGGTTAAAATGTTAATACTGTATGTTTGTACAGCTATGCTATTGGCAAACACTGGTGTGACATGGTGTCTCCAAAGTGAACATGTGAATTCAGCATTTAAATTACTTCTTAAACCGAGTAGAGACTATACTCAAATGAAATGTATATGGGCTTAGATAACTCTCTAAAAGGTTTTTATACAACAGGCTTAGCAAGATGAGTTAAGACATAACGCGGGTTACATGGTGTCCAATATGTATTGGTTAACTTGGTCAAAGTGACATACATATAATGACATCACTGTTCTACACATTGTGAACAGGTATTGCATAGTAAATGTGATGACATTTAAAAAAAAAAAAAAAAAAAAACTTCAATAGGCCTACTCATTTTTTTTTAAATTCAAAGTTGACACTGTAACAAACCAATGTTGATATTTAAATCAGACTTAACAAAATGCAGCTCGAATTTTACTTTTAACTATAATGAACTTAATGTACGTTCAATTAATATAATTTAGCATAAAAAGGAATATATTCGATGCTTACTAGTAGATTTATTTTAATATAAAACCATATAAATGCCCCGCAACGAGCGGCGAAATACAAGCACGCTTACGGTCGTTCCCATGGAAAACGATAAAGCAGTCCGCCATTTTGAACGCGATCACAGAAAAATTTAATTGGATCGTAATTATCGCTCTCATTCTTCCTCATTTAAAAACATATTAAGCAACAACCATTCATATCGATAGAGCAACTATTACAGGTAATGTAGCTACACATACATGTACCTTGCTTTTCCAATTATTTCTTTATGAATGTATTATTCAATCTTCTATCACGTTGTCTAAAACGTGTCATGCACAGAAGTGCTATTTTCTCAAAATGTATTCCAAAGAAAGGCAATTAAACAAAATATTCAACAGATTATAGGCATTTTTTTCCTGATGAAGTTATCTCTTCTTCTAAATTGCTTTCCTTTTTGCAAAGGATAAAACACATAATAGCTATATTTATTTCCCAATATTGAGAACAAGAAAAAACCCAACCCAAATTTTCTCCAAATTTATTCCAAAGAAAGGCAAACAATAAAAATATTCAACGCATTTGGCATTTTTTTCCCGATAAAGTTATCTCTTCTTCTATTATGCCTTCCTTTTTGCAAGGGATAAAACACAAAATAGCTACATGTATATTTATTTTCCAATATTGAGAACAAAAAAAAACCTACTTGTTTCCCAATACCATAGCTGTACACATACACAGTATGTATTTATAACAATGACACAAATTCCTTGCCAACTGCAAGTAGGTTTCAAATCCTCGAAAAATCTTTGTTTGAAAAAATAATGGGAAATTCCCCTCCGGCTGTATTTTCAATAATAATACAGGCTTGTTTAGTCTGATCCAGGTGTATGTGCACATACACCTGAGGCCCTTTGAGCTGTCACCTGTAAAAGGGCGGAAAATGGCACAATGGTATTGTTGAGTTGACTTGACTATAAAAGTAATCACTGATTTTTGAGTTTCACTAGATTTCAGATGTACTGTACATGTATTTTCATTCTACCAATTTTTAGATGATCAGAAAAAGTAATTTGTTAAGTGGTCGGTTTGAATTATTATTTTTCTTTCATGGCATGTAATTCATTTACGGTACATGTACATGTACAACATTTGTTGAAGTTTAATAAAATCTTCAATTTCCAGATTGCGACATGGCTTGCGGTGTGCTATACAGTATTGTGGGTTTGCTGTACCATATGTATTTTAGTCTGATTTGCATTTACATGTTTCTCCTCCAGATGGTGCTGCATCCAGAGCAGGGGTCCAAAAAGGAGACAGGATAATCAAGGTAATCTTAGAGTATGTCATCTGAGTTATTTAATGGAAACAAAGTTTGGCCTAGAAAATTACAAATGATAACATTTGTTTACAAAATCAGTTAGACCATGTGTACTGGGATTTTAGGTCAGGAGCGATTTGGTTTCTATTCTGTTCCGTTCCATTACTTGCAATCATCTGAATTGAAGCATGGCCACTGTCAATTGTCTCCATGTTCTGGATGTGCCGCTTGTGTCACTGCCTATGGCATGCCCTATTTTGCCTTGCTATTAATCTAGTATGCGGTGATCTTCTCCTGCGTGTGCCTGGTATAATGTCGCTCATGATCCCTTGGGTCCTCTGTTCCAAACAATATGGCCAATAAATTGCACTTGTCTCTTGAAAATGTCCTTGCATATTTTCTCTATTACTAAACTATTAAAGTAAAGCTAGACTTACTGTAATAGTAGGGTGCCATTTCTACTCTGTTTGATTATATGGAACTCTTTATATTTTTGTTTGTCCTAAACTGAATGAGCAAAATATCCCCTAACATAACAATTGGCATAGTGTGTGGTCTACATGTAGACATGACATTATTATGTGGGTACATGTAGGATATACTGCCCTCCATGAATTTGGAAAAACTAACTTTTCTTTAGCTTTTAAATGATACAAGTTCATTGTATAACACACCAAATATGAAAGTTAATGTGATAGAGGGTAATTTTGTCACATGGTAAACAAAATCTTTCCTACAGTCTTTTAGTCTCCTTGGATGTACATGTAGTGCAGGCCTATTCAATTAATTATTTTTTCAGAAGGGCCAGATTTGCATAAAGTTAAGTGCTAGGGGGCCGGACAATTTGGCACCTGTGAATGACAAAGCAGAGCGCATGTGGAGTGGCGCATGCTTGCTAATCGCACGCGCCCGCACTCTGTTAGCCAATCACGCATCCGCATGACTGGTAGTTTTTACAAGTTATCTGTGTATGTGGGTGCGTTAATATTGCGAGTGGCACCTTGAACGGGAACGACATGTACACTGTAGTACTGCAGTTACGCTATCTCTGTGTTGGTTTGTCAATATCTTGAGTGGTAATGTTAATAATAAATACTATTAAGCCGGGATTAAACGGCAATAAAATATTTAATTTTATGAGTTTCATTTCTTGAATATTTTTGTTTCAAATTTGTAAATGATCAAAGGGCCGGATTGAATTCCTAACGACCGCCTTTTGAATAGGGCTGATGTACATGTAGTGTATCAAAATTATAAATAAAACTATTTTAAAAAATGAAACAAATCAACAAATCAACAAATGAACAAATGAACAAATGAACAGAAGAAGTGTGATTTATAAACGCAACGGTTTAATACATGTATGTCATGGTGGTTGTGAAATAAATACGTAATTGAGACAAGTTCTATTGATCTGAATAAAATGCTTTGAAATTCGCTTACATGATGTATGTATTTTACATACATTTGTATTGCCTTCACCTTTTTGTACATGTACAGGTATTTCATGCATCCAGGACATGTATCTGTACATGTACATTTATAGGTGACGTGGCCGGGCGGTCTAGTGCACCAGGCTCAATTTCAAAGTTCTGGTGTTTTCTAGAATGTGGGTTCGAGTCTCGGTCGTGGCTCTTGGGTTTTTGGGCAACCCTACTTGCTCCGTCCTTCGGATGGGACGTTAAGCCGTAAGCTGTGTTAAATGTATTTCTGTTAGTTGGCTGCAGATTGCACCAGCACCATTCAAACATTGCTACACGTACAATGTACATGTAGGTGCCATTAAATTACTGTATGTGAAGCACAGTGAGCATATGCCAGCGCTATATACAATGTACAAGCTACAATGTTATCATATTAATGTACAGTGTAGTATTAGTTGTTCTATTGCAACGCTGTTTTATTCCATTGCTAGCTGTATTGTTCTATTGCACGCTGCACTGCCGGACGAACCTCGGTGTCGAAACTTGTAAGCGATTGCTGTCACAAATAACGAATGTTTATAATGTGAAACAGGTGTTGTATAAAACAAATAACGAATGTTTAACATTCGTGCGATGGTATGAATGATTTCGTCTCGTGGAATGGAAACGTGTCACCTCATGAAATAATTTGTACAATCGCACTCATAAACATTTGTTATTTGTGTAATAGTGTATACATGTACATGTAGGTACACTTTCAGCCATTTCATGTATGTACTTCGTAACCTCCCGGTATTATTTACATACCCATGTACATGTAGGAGGGCAATATGTACAAAAATCAAAGAAGGCTCAGGGGACCAAAGTAATCGTTGCTGCAGGATGGAATAAGCCAAAATTTCTAAACTCCTAGCAGAACTTTGGACATTGTTTTTGGATTTGAAAAAATGATGTATTTGTTTAAGGAGAATCTACTACCATACTGTTGTCAAATCTAGTACACGTACATTTGTAAATCATCAACAAACACCAGGCATGGAATTTCAGCCTTGAAGGGGCAAGGCCATTTTGACTTGTTAATGGGGCACTTCCTTTGTATAGAAACCTCAGAAAGGGCGCAAGGCCAAAACAATTGATACATTATAAATGCTTAAAAGGGGCATCAAGGCCACATGTAAGGGGCCTGGGAGGCGAGGGCCTCTGTGGCCTTTGTCTAATTTCAGGCTTGTAACACATACATGTACATGTACATGTACATGTACCCGCCAGGTGCCCATGTACTTACAACAGTTTTATAATTCCAACAGACTTTCTACACAAATGTTATAGAGTACATGTACATGTACTGTATGTACTGTACTTGATTTTTACAAATCGGATACAATTGATCTCGTGCACAGGAGAGACTTTTCCAGGAATTGGAGGTTATAAATAAACATGTAGTTTGAGGTTTAACATGTCAAATCAACACTTTCCCTGTTGTTTCCACTGTTGTTCGTGATGTTTATACTGTACTGTACATGTTATTGTAATGACGCAGCTCCAAAAATGGGATAAACAAGATGCTGCTGTTTTCA